>CP094635.1:8273521-8470154 GCA_023657505.1 Camelina hispida | reverse complement strand
GTTTCATAGATGCAACTATGCAAGCTGATTGGAGATAAGCTTTGGTCCTAGAGAAGTCCATTGCAGACAAAATCACAAAAGGTAAGCCACTCGTCAACACACATGAAGTGATAGTTCTAGAGACTGCAAATGTTAGAAACAAAATCTGAGTTGAATGACAGGGTTACTAAACGGTATCTTTTTGTATTCTCAGATGCTGTTATAGGGATAGGCATCACAGCTACAACCTTTGGAGTTACTTAATAGTCTATTTCATATGTTTTCTTCTGTTTAGCACCATAAACGTTTATCTTTCTGCATTTTGTACTTTGTTCACTGCATTGTTCTTGTAACCAAACAAAAACATACATGTATGTATTTTTTACAAAATTTAAATTTCATAAAATAAGAGCTCCATTAGGATTTTAACCGTTGGAGTAGAGAAAACTTAAAAACCCTTTTTCAAGTTTTGAAGTTTGATAAAAGCAAAATTTATTCTTTAAAAATTGTTAAAACCCCATGAGGGGTTTTAACCGTTGGAGAATCTAATATTCTCAACTCTAATCAGTTACTCCTTTGATAGATCACATCAACCTTTTCGACACCTCGTCCATGGAGACAACCTGTAACCGGATGATGTGCCTGCCTCGATGGGTTTTTCCAGTCCAGTCTCCAGCATTCAACATTCGACTCCGGGAAGATGAATTCGATGGCAGTGAACGATTGTTCTCCATCTTTACGGCAAACTTTTCGTACTCGGTCGCCTACAAACCTTTTGTACCTTGGAGATGAATTCGATGGCTTTGAACAATTGACAAAGGGAGATGATCAATTCAACACAGAGAGCTTGATTCAGGCAATGTTTCCACCAATTTCAGAAAATAATGTCAATGGAGACAACAACCCAAGGGTAGATTAAGTCATAAATTCATGTGGATAGAAGTTTAGAATTAAAATATGGACCCAAACTAAATGATAAAATAAAGGCTGAAGCTGAAGTATAGGACAAATGAACGCGATGCTAGAGAAGCAACTCCCGAATGCTTAGGGATAAACCCTGGTCCTCCATAGAAGAAGTGAATCCCCAATCTTCTCTAAACAGGTTCTTGATTTTGTAGAATTCAGGGTGGTCTGCATTTGCTTTCAAATCTTCAACCCGCTGGAAACTGTTGTTGCTATTGACGATCTCTAAATTGCGGAAGTAACTGGCTTTGCTGAAGCCTTCGTCCGGAAAGTGCCGGAACCCATCTGCGTCCTCGTATGTCGATCGAAACTACGGAAGTTCACGATCTCTCCTCCCCATTGCACCACGGTCATGGTTAGCTAAAGTGGTAAAGATCTCACCCGGCCAATATCCAACCAATGAATTGTTGGGACCCAAACTTAGCCACCAATTCCCTTGATCCTGCATAATTTATATATCTATTAAATCGAATATGTAACTATTTAAATCAATTTTAAATTTCATAAAGTAAAGTAAAATTTATAATACAGTATTGAAAAACCAACCTGCCATACAGAAATGGTGATCTCGAATGGTTGCCTTCAAAGGTTGAGACGGGAGTAATAGCACCGCCAATAAGAATGTCGCTACTGGTTTGTATAAAACCAGCACATTCTAGATTGTAACATCCGGTTAAGTTGTATCCGTCGCTCTGAAAAACATTTATATTATAATTATTATTTATTAGATCTTTGTCAAAGAAAAAAAATATTACTATTATTAGCATGAAAACTGAAGCATAACTTTTGTTATTTTTAGAAAATTCCAAATTATATATTTTTAATACAAGCAATGCATACAAATTTATTATTATTTTCTTCATTGTACTGCAAGGCAAATCCCTTACAACAAATAACCTTTGTCAAGACAAATAAATTTATAAGCTTTTTAACAAAAAAAAATTAATATAGAGTAAATGAAACCAACAGCTCAGATATTTATAGACGACTGATACAACTAAGATAAAAAGACTGTCTCTCGAGAGAAAAGCAAATATTAACCAAAAAGGAATCGTTCACTATCATAGCCTCCACCGCAACTTCTATTATATTCTCTATTTCTGTAGATAGTTTATTCCACTTATTTTCTATTTCCTGATCAGTTTCTACTTTCTAGCTAAAAAGATTGATTGTTTGTTTTCGTGATACTTAATTTTCTAGATTTTTGCTTTATTCTTTATTAATTGACATTAATAAATTGTAAACTTTAAAACATAATTATTGAAAGCAGATAACGGTTTCAGATGACTACTTATTAAAAATAATTGTCAAAAAAATTAAATAATTATTATTTTTAATATATATGTGAAAAACTCTAGAAAACCAATCTTTTAGGAGGAGGGAGTATTAAACTTGGCTAAATTACTTATTAGAAATATTACTAGATTATCAAGAAAAAAACAAGTGACTGGATTTTATATTAATCAGTTGCAGACTTGCAGTATAGTCTCTCTCTTTTTTTTGTTTATATATATACAGAGCTAATATACTTTTTTCTTTATTTGTCATCAACTTTTAAAAATATTTACATTGATTTACCATTGTATTTTCAAAAAATATAATTAACACCCAAAATTAAATTTTTATATTATCTTTCTAACTTAATTATATCCTTTAATTCTATTTTCATAAAATCTTTAAAATGATTTTAAGAACTCTTTGTTCATATGATATAATAATATAAGATTGATATTATAATAACTCTCACGGGTTAAATTTTAATTATTATACAATTTTTTAATAGATATATATACTACATAATCAAATTTTAAATATTTCAATTACCCATAAATGTAATAGATTTTGTAAATAAAAATTACAGTAAAAAACATTAAATAATTATTTATACCTTTCATACTGTTTGTTACCTAGTTACTTATTATTAATATAGATTAATGTGTTAATCTATGCTTTATAATGGAAAATATATGAGATAAATTGATTTAAAAATATCATATTACCGTCCAATAAATGAATAGTCTCGCTTTTATCCTGATACTCAGGAAAAACCTAAAAGTCAAATCATGAAAAAGGTTAATTGTATTAGTCCTTTTTATACATGTTTAAATCAAAACTGTAGAAAGTAATAACAATAGCTTTAAGTTTTAAAAAAAACCTGCAAACCCACTTCAATGGTATTGAGATCACCGGTCAAGTAACTACCCGAGCTAATCCATATTTGTGAAATAGATAACTCGTCTTCTCTTTCTACCGTTGGACTCCAGACATTAATTGTTGCCTTTGCTCCGTATAGATCAAGTGGTTCTCCCGTAGTTCCGGTCGCATACTATTACAGTGTTCAATTCACAACTCAATCAATAGTAATACAGACGGTAAATATATATGTTGTTGTTTATTTATGATAATGTATGTTAATTAATTACTATGCGTCTAAGTTCTAAATTCTAATCCCTCTGCCAACCAAAAAAGAAAAACTCTTTTTTACTTTGAAAACTATATCACTTCCGGTAGAATATGAAAGTATGAAAATAATAGATTTGGTTTAGCTATTTTAAATTACAGATGTAACATATATAAACTGTAAATGGAAACCGGTTCACTTATTAACAGTACTATATAAATCATAGTAATGAAACCATTATTTATTAGTATCTGACCATACTGAAAAAAAACCGTAGCTTCGAATGTTCAAACAAAAAGATTTTTTTTTTTTTTTTGGGCATGACCTTTAAAACTTGATTGACTTAATAAGAAGCCAAAGATAAGTTTAGTGCTAAAACAATTACCTCATGTACGGAATTGCTAGTGTCGCCGCCGCTAGCATAATTTCGGCGTTTTGGTACTGTCCCCTCTGGACACTTGGCAACGGTTGGATGCGCTTGTCGTGTGTGCCATTTCATCTTCGTTTCCGTCTTTATCATTTTTGGAACTGATGGTGATTCCTGTTTTGTTTTCCACGGAAAAAAAAAACGTTGTTAATATTGAAATTTCAAAGATAAAATGGCCGTCAGTATAAAACGTATATAGATTAATTATACAAATTAAAACTGAAATATTAAAAAGTAACCTGTATTTTGTGATGTTTTAGGAGAGGATGGTCGAATGCCGGCTGATGTCTTTTGTCCACGCAATCCACAGTATCTCCATCTAAAGTCTGTTAACAATATTTTTTTCAAAAAGAGAACACATATTAGTATACAAACACAAAGATTTATAAGAAAAAAAGATAGGTATACATAAAATTAGAAACTATATATAAACAACATAAAAATGTATTTCTGATGAATCAGTACTATACACAACCCTAAACCTTAAAATAAAGTTAATCTACATAATAATTAATTAACAATATACATATATATAATATTTACCTCAATGGTGAGTTCATCAATGCCCTCCACCTGAACAAATGTGAGTACGAGGAGAAGCACCCAGAGAGACTTCATAGCCACAAAAAAAAAAAAACGAAATCAGAGTATTAGTTAATGAATCAGCTAAAGAGAGAACACGCCACAAATAAAACAACATTATAAGATGCATTTGAACTCACCATCATCTATGATCTCTTCGACTCTTCCTGATAGAAGGGTTTGTGGTTTTTTCGTGTGGTTTTTTGTTTCTGATCAGTTAGCTAGAGAAGAAACACTACTGAAGAAGAAGACATCTCTCTCTCTAAACCTACTGAAGAAGACATCTCTCTCTCTCTCTCGTTAAGGGGTGATATGCATAGGGTTGCTTTTAATTAAAATATTAAAAGTACATAATTAAGGAGAAAGAAATTAAAGCAACGTTGCTTGCATATAAGTATTTTAGGAACTGAGAGAGAAACAATATTTCCTTATTCTCTTCTTCTGATTGGTTAAATCTTCTTTTATTAATAAAATATTAAATATTTAATTTTAAGAAATGTAAATGAAATGCTCATGAGTGGAGATGGTGTAAGTGGTAGCTAGAGACTAGATACTTAAGTATAATTAAGTACGTAATGTTTATTTACAAAAGAAGCGAAAATAATTAAAACTACTGTGAAAAATCAATGTTTCAACATCTTAGTTTTCACTATATTCCCCTGCTATGACTTTTTTTATCTTCTTCTTCTGAGTTGACGAAATAAGGAATGGTTTTCGAAGACCGTGATATCAGATTTACACACAGACTATAATTAGAAACATACATTATTCTAATAAGTTTTGGAATATTCGAAAATAGAAACACTCACTTTCTCTCTCTCTTTCCAATTATATTCGGGTCACGTAGTGCCGTAGTTGAGCTTCTAAATCTGTATAACAGTTTTTTGTTTTCTTAATTTAGTAAATTTACTAAAGTAGATGGATATCACTATTGGCAAAAAGAAAAAAAGTAGATGGATATCAGTGAAGTAATTATTAGTTAAATTAGGCAGTTAAATCGATTTTTAAAAAATGTTGAAAAATCAGTGTCAGAACTCAGAACTTTATTTTGACGAAGTAGCTAATGATTTTTTTGTGTGGTTTTCTCACTTTCCGTTTCCGTCTCGTTTGATTAATAAAATGAATCGTTTACACAAACTTATGGTTAATATGGTGACATGTAATACAATTACTTATGGTTTTCTATCACGATGAGACTCTTTATAATTGTACTATTTATTACTTTCAATAACAAGACATATTCATGTTAATTAATTTGTGATAATTCTACGTTATATGGCTTAAATACAAATGTTACGTACTATTACTATCTAGCTCATTTCTTACAAGAGAGATAGAATACTCTAAACACATAATAATGTCTAATACTCTAAACACATAATGTCTCTTTTAATAGATGAGCTGGTTTCATTATTTTACAAGTACTTCTTAATTTTCTGGTTTCTTTATGGCTGCAAAATATAAAAACTAATATGACTATTCCAAACACAAACGTCTTCTAATAAAACTTCACCGCGCTAGCTAATTAAAATAAAGGCAGAAAATAAACAAATGCCGCTAACTACTACTCCTCACTGTCCGGTGGGATACTCACATTTTCCAAATCCTGCAATCAACCAAATTCATTTTAATTAGAAATATATAAAATAAAGTATTAAACATCATCATATCTTACAGTTATAACTATGAAGACACAATCTAACGTGAACATCTTAAAACATTAAAATGCAAAGATGACACGATATAGCTGAACTTTCGCAACTGCCAACTACTAACCATGCATATTGCCACAATATTTCACCTTTTTGGCTTTTTTGAATACCAGACCAGTTTATGAATAAACACTTGATTCCAAATTAAATTCAATCAAAATAAATGTAATCGTATGAGAATAAATTTGATAATTAGAGAAAGGGATTCATAAGATTAACGTACGAGGAGGTTGCGTGACGACGTGAGCAGCTCCACCAAAGTAGCACGTACCAACACGACGCGCGTTCTTCTGATAGTAACTGTTGAAAGCGTACGAAGCATGCGCTTCTAACGTCTCAGGATGATAACACGTGGCGCCCGGCTGAATCGGACGGCAATCAGCTCCTCCTTCTCCGCAAGCGTAATCAAGAGCCGCCTGAAGCCTATCCTCGCCATCTCTCCGTTCGAAACGCACCACGTCGACGACACCACCGGAACCTCATCTCCCTTACCGTTGACCGGAAACGTTGACCTCGCGGTGAACGGAACGTCGTACACCTTCCCTTCGTTTGGGTAGAACAACCCGTAGTTTCTCTCAGACGTTGGCCCTGGTTTCTGGTTCTCGTTAAACAACGCGAATAGATAAACGTTAAGCGGCTCCCTCGGTCTCAACGGCGAGCCGTGACCCGTTAACACTCTCTTCACAAGTCCGACGTTATACGCCGCCGCGTTTGGCTCGCTTGCACCGATTTCGTTCTCGTCTCCAACGGAAGGCCACCCTGTCTCCGTCACCATCACCTTAACGTCGTTAAATCCGACGGCGGACATAGCAGCGTAAACGGCGTCGAGTTGAGCGTCGAAGAGACTGTTATACTTCAGTCCGGTGCCGGAGTCTATGTTTCCGGCGTTTTCTTGAAACAGAGCGTAGTCTAAGGAGATTTTGTCGGCGTTCGCTGAGTAAGCGAAGAACGGGTAAGCATTAACCATGAGATACGACGACGTTCTTTGCAACAGACCAAGCATAGGTTTGATAACCGGTTCGATTAAATCCGGTTTAAAAGAACCGGAAGATGGCGGGTACGAATTAGCAAGCGCGCTAAGAGCAACCGGAGAAGAGATCTTGATCGCCTTGTCGAGGCTATGCTTCACCAGAGAGGTGTGTATGTGCTTCATCGCAGGGACGAGATACGGCGTCGTGTTCTTGGGATCGACGAACACTTCGTTACCGACGGCGATAGCTTCGATCTCCGTCGCTGGGAAGTGTGAAGCTACGTTGGTTTGAATCCAGTGGTCGGCGAATGATTGGTTTGATGAGGCGGAAGAGAGAAGCTCGTTGGGGAGAGCGACGATGACTTTGATTCCGGAGTTTGCAAGCGCGGTTAACACGTTTTTATCCGTGTCGTAGATTTTGATACGGTTGATTCCTTGTGATTTCAGGAGGGTTACTACATTCTTTGGTGACGGGAGGTTGTTAGCTATCCGGCCGTAATTAACTCCGATCATTCCAGACTCTGTGGAAATAAAAACGTTAAATGAAAAGAACATGAGGATACATGAGACGTATCTATAAACTAACGTGAAGAATATAACTAACCAGCGTGTGCGAAAGAAATGGTTGGGAAGAGGCAAAGAATGAGAAAACAAGGTAGGAAAGAAACGGCCATTGTTTTCTTCAAGAACAGAACTGTGGTTTGATTTGATTGATAGTTATGGAGACGTACGAAAGATTAGTGGGTGTGTTTTGCCTGGTGAGGGGAGCTGATCTAACGTTTTTATATGATTTATAGGTGTAAAGAAGTGGTGCCAAGTGGGGGATGTGGGATAACTAATTACACGGAAGACTTGTTGAAAAAATATGATAAACTGAAAAAGCGTATTTTTAAAATTATCTATTTATAGCTATAAAACATAAAATTCAGGTAAAGAAACTTTCTAAAAATTAACATAGTTGATTTTTGAATTTGTTTGAAAAAGACTTTAGGTTTATTGTTTTCTTCCTTCAACAAAGACCGTGACTCTGTGCAATCCTTTCTTTTTGTGAAAAAAGCGGGACTCACACTTTATCTTCTTCAACTAATCTTTTTATTGTTTGTTTGTTTCACTAAATTCGATTTAATTGTTTATGGCTATGTCGTCGTTTCGTTTCCTCAAATAGATGGGGATCACATTGTCTAATGGGTTCGAGTCAGATAGATGTGGCCCAATGAAAATATTATAAGCCCATTAATATCATCTAAAAAACGCAGTAGTAGTGTTGTCTCTCAGCCGTTGGATTTGTAAAAAGAAACCTAGAGAATATGAACCGTTAGATTAGGGTAGATGCCCTACAACGATTCGCCACTTTTAAAGAGATAAAGAGGAATCCGATGCGTCCAAGTACAAAAAGCCACAGGGGCCAATTAGAGAGAGAGAGAGAGAGATCTTTTTTTTATTTTCGAGATTTCAGTCCTATTTTGTGTTATTTATTTACTTTGTTGTTTCATATATCTTCTTTGATCGGAGTCTGAATCTCTCTCGCCGTTCTCTATAAAATTCTTTGTATTTGTGCACCGGACGAGAGAGTTCTTAAACGATGTCTGCAACCCAGGAGGAAGATAAGAAGCCAGGAGACGGTGGTGCTCACATCAATCTCAAAGTCAAGGGACAGGTCTCTATCTTTTTCTACTTTTTATCTCCTTTTGTTTTTAATTTTTTGAAGATTTGGGTTTCTGATTTGAAGCTCTCGTGTGTAGCTGCGATTAGGGTTTTTTTTTTCCGATTTGGCTCTCGTTGCACAATTTTAGGGTTTCGTACAACAAGCTCAGTGTTGGTTGCTTTTTTTTTTTTTTTTTTTGACTGGACAAAAATATTGTGCTGTATTATACGTTTACTGGTGTGAGTTGTATATAGAGCTTGTGGTTTCTGTTGTTGTTTGAGTGTATTTCACAATTTTGCAATGGTAAAGATGAAACAGTTGTTGATTGTTCTAAGGATTTGTGAACGATGCTGTCTAAAACAATTGTCTGGTTTATTATGCTTATGAGTTTGTAATCTCTCTCCATTCTTAAGTTTTTGGTGGTGTTTTATGTTTGGAATTCTCATAAGCCAAAGCCTACATTATATGATAATTGATATGGATACTTTTTCAGTTTACTAAACCCAAAACAGAGACTTTAGGATTTTCCCGAAAAGAAAGAGACATTAGATTTTCAATTATTGTTTTCTATGCTATCTCTCAACTTTTGTTAACAGTGTCTTGATATTGTCTCTTTTTTGTAATGTGGTGCCCACATAGGATGGAAACGAGGTGTTCTTTAGGATCAAGAGAAGCACTCAGCTGAAGAAGCTTATGAATGCTTACTGTGACAGGCAATCCCAGGACATGAACGCCATCGCTTTCTTGTTTGATGGACGTCGTCTTCGCGCTGAGCAAACCCCTGATGAGGTATAACAAACACACATAATTCAATCTATACATGCTCTTTTTGCCCTTTAAAAAAGTTGTAGCTTTTCATTATGACGCTAATATTAATCCTCCTGATGCTACTACAGCTTGACATGGAGGACGGTGATGAGATCGATGCCATGCTTCATCAGACTGGTGGCGGTGGTGGTACTGGTGTTGCTATGGCTATGGCTTTGGCTATGGCTTGACAGTTCCTCCTCCGGGTTTTAGTAGGGCTTTGTGTGATATCGAATGGTTTAAGGAGTTATCGGCATTATTAGGATATTTCCAGACTTGTTTTTTTTTTATCGTGGCCATTATTAATCTCTCTAGAAGAAACTATGAATTATGTATGGTCATTCAAGGTTAAAAGAACCATTTGGATGATTTTTCGTCTTTGTTCGTTTGTTATTTGGGCTTAATTAAAGGTGTTATTAACCCGAGTACCTATAATTTCTTGGGTTTATAAACTCATTGGTAAAACATTTAAATGAAACGATGAAAAAGCCATTATTGAAGGAATATGTAGATCGTTGAGATAATGGGCGAACAATTTATTAAATCCACTCAGACAATGGAACAAAATACTGTAACTTGAACCTTGGTCTTGTTTGTGATTGTAGTCTATACACGATGTGCCTAACAAACAGTGATTGTGATGGTTCATGATCACAAGACACACCCATGATCAAAAAACAACCAGTACTGTCTCACAAGACACACCCATGATAAAAACAACCAGTACTAATAAGTACTGTCTATACACGATATGCTTAACAAACAGAGATTGTGATGGTTGTTGATCACAAGACACTCCCATGATCGAAAGTACTGTCTATACACGATGTGCTTAACAAACAGAGATTGTGATGGTTGATGCTCACAGGACACTCTCATGATCAATACAACCAGTACTGACACAAGACACCCATGATTGTTTTGAATGATGATTCAAAACAACCAGTAAGGCAGTTATAATAGTACTGTCTCATTTTTTTGACACGTTAAGAATAACATGTACGTTGATTTTAGATAGACTTCGATACAAGCACTTGGCTGAGACGGAAACATTCTTAAGCGTTAAGACCACGACTTCGAATGATCATATTTATAATATAATAGTCATCATCGAGAAGAACATATATATTCATCATAAACACGAACTTATAACAACACTAAAAAAAACAGAGCAATGCTAGGCACAAAATACCCACAACCATCATTAAAACACCAAGAAGCTTCAAATGCAACTAGCAAGAGAGTTTGCTTATTTAGGCTTCTAATTATACATACAAACCACCAAGTCACGATATTGTTCACTGAAGGACAATGCACTCAGACGTAGTCCCGTTTGTGATCGGACCTCCATGGATACGATTGCTTTTTTGGTTAACAACACCACCATTAGGGATTTGCTGGTGAACTATGGTTCCTTCAAGATCCTCCTCCTGGTCACTACAACCTATGGCTTCAAAGATGAGAGTATTAACCTCCTTAAACCTTTCCTCTGACAGAGAAGCTTCTGCAAGGAGCCTCCAGGCATTCTCCTCTGAAGCTCCTTCGTAATCCTCTTTCCTCTTCAGCACCATGTGACCACTTATCTCCCACACGGCTGGGTTCACTTGTGTTTCCAACACCTCGGGGCTTACTTCACCTAGAGCCTGTTTCTCTGCGTAACACTGCAATTTATACAATCAAACTGTTACTCACTTTTATTGGGTGGATTCAAAACAGGTAGTGAACCAACGGTTTGCCAGCTAAAAAGTTTTACCTGTGGCATCACGAAGATCTGCCTTCCACAATCAGCGATGAGGATGTTGAAAGGTATGTTGTTGTTCTGGAGGCAAAAGCAGACATCTGACACAGTATCAGATAGGTCTTGCATAGAGCTTCCACCTTCAAAGAGAAGACTTCTCACAGGGTAATTCAGAAGCTCTGAGATTTTCACACCACTAACAGTGGTTATCATCTTCTTGGTAGGAGCTCTCTCAAGTGGGAAAGGCATGGCCAGGTAATATGCCTGATTCCAACAAAACCACCAC
This sequence comes from Camelina hispida, assembly GCA_023657505.1. Lineage (NCBI taxonomy): Eukaryota > Viridiplantae > Streptophyta > Magnoliopsida > Brassicales > Brassicaceae > Camelina > Camelina hispida. Next base: position 8,458,644 of record CP094635.1, on the reverse strand, counting down.
CACCAAAACAATCAATACAAGTATCTTAGATAAGCCGGGAGAAAAAGAATTATGCTTGGGTCACTATTAGGTATACCTGAAAGTGAAGATGGTTGATAGTGGCAAAAGCACCAAGGCTGTTGTAACCAAGTCTGAAGTAAGGATTAGCGGCCTCCGCAGCCATGTGAACTGCAAGCAAAAGGCTTTTGTGATCGATCCTCTGTGGCAAGCAGTCAAGAACACGAGGAATCAGCAGCACATGCCCATACTCGATCGGGCTAACCTGTTAAAAAAAAACAATAAAGAATTAATCTTTTGCTATCAAAACCAATCAAAAGGACAACAAATAGAGCTCTCTGCACAAGATTCTTTACATTGATAGCAACAACACTGAAAGAATTCTCAGGATCAAGAGGCATGCAGGGGAAGAACTGAACTTGGCCATCTTCGCCAGCTTCAAACTGGAAGAGCAGCTCTTCTTGACCAACTTTAGTGAAGTTGAACTTGCTGCCATCAAAAGACTGCAAAACCTTATCCACACGGAACTCGGTCGGCCTCTTCTTTAGGTGACGACCCTCGTTTAGCTGAGCAACAAAACCATACTTCCCCGGGATAACCTATATAACAAACAAGAGAAAACAATCTTAAGAAACAATGTAAAAACAGATCTCAGATTAAAACAAACATCACTAGATTGTCAAACACAAGGTATAAGAAAGACAATTACTTTGGTTTCGCATGCAGTGACATCATAGCGGAAAAGTCCTCTTTGGAACCTATCCTCCCACTGAAAACATAAAGAATTGATTAATATAATGATTACTCAGCTAAACTCGTTTTGCTCTATGTAAAGTAAACGATTGTTACCTCTCCGAGAACGAGAGACTCGAGAAAAGCAACAGGAGGCTCTTCAGCTTCATGGCTGACCACAAGCTTCTCTCTGGATTTTTCCAGATTCTTACAGGCATACAAAGGAAGCCTAGCACCTGAAACAAACGTAGCACAAAGTGTGTGAATCAAAGAGTTAAAATTTAACAACAACAACAAAAAAGACGATTCAGCTAACAGAACGTACCATTAATGCAACATGCGCCGAGACAATTCCGTCCACAGCCAACGGATTCATCAGCCGCCTCATCCTTCTGGTAATTCGATACGACGGTCGGAACTCTTTTAATTTTCAACATTCTCTGAATTCCTTCTAAACCCCCAAAAGATAAAATCGATAGAACCAAGCAAATAAAACGAAAAAAGGAATCTCTAAAAACAAACCCTAAAAATCCTAGAAGCTAAATAAGATGGAAGATGAAGTTGGAACCGCCTCCGGCAAGAAAGAGGAGATCAGAAGGGCTGCCGCCTTCAGACGGCAGAGCTCCACGTCCCCCGTGCGGCAAAGGATTAGTTTCGATTAAACAACCCTTACGTCGAACTATACGGACATGAAAGCTAACACCCGGAGATATCCCGTGTATAGCCGTGATGCCGATCACCTGATGTCCCCAATTTTTTGGTGAAAATCGAAAACGCACAGCCGGAGAAAGATTTACAGATTTCACCCGAACCCGACACTCAAAACAGCAAAACAAGGAGAGATCTTTTTGATTTGGGTTTGTTTATACAAATTTGATAAAAAGAGAGATTGTGATTCCTAGAACAATTTGGTTTTTGCGGATACAGTGTGTCTTAGGAGATATCGAATGGGCTTTAAATAGAGATAGGAGATGAGTGAACCAGAGAATTTACTAACGACAACATATACATATATATATTAAAATTTTATTTTTATTTTTAATACATAACTTTCCTTTTCTCTTTATTTTTTTTTTCTGTGGTTGTGATTCGGACGTGAAGTTTCTTTTCTATTAATTAGGTCGTATTGAATTTTTTTTTTTTTTTTTTTACTTTACTATTTTTCCTTATCTTGTCAAAGTTTTGGTTAGTCGGCTAAAGGTTAAGAACAAACATCGAATATACGAATAGAAAATGTTAGGATCAGTGCAAAGATATACATTTTCTATTATGGATGATACTCTTATGTAAACATGTTATTAAAATATTGTTATCAAATAAATTTAAGTGGGATGGTAGTTTTCTGCATGCAAGTAAGAGACTAGCTATAGCTAATAAGAGGTTGCAATCAAATCTACCGCAATATAAAGTTCATGCGGCATATATTGATATATATGATCTCTGTAAAATAAAAGGTAGTAGTTTGTGTTTTTATTGTTGTTTTTATGTTGTCATTACATAAAAATTTCTATGGTCATGCTTTTTCATGAGACGATGTGTGGTCGTAGCAACTTCTACGAGGCTCAGTTGGGCTAACGAGGACCATCGTTCATTCGGTCGATATATTGCGAAGCTAAGATTTAAAACTTACGTATAGAAATAATGGGAATAGTTTTAGACCATTGCTTTTTGGAGGGTTTTGTTTTTTTATGTTATGACATTATTACCAAATTACAAATGAACAAAAAAACAAAAAAGGTATACAAAAAAAAACAGAAGTGAAGATCCTCGGAATCTAATGAAAGGATATAGTTCTTGAACCACATAATTTCGAGGTCCATTGTTTTGTTTGGCAATATCTACAAATCGAAGCCCTCCTCCTTCGGTCCTTCCATTACCGATTTACCGTTATTTTTATTTTATCAAAACCATTTATCATGATCTTAAGACCTCAACATGTAAATACCAATTTATATTGCATCAAGACCTTAAAAATATGTAGAAACTAGATTTCCACAATGAATTTGTTTAAGGAGGGAAACAAATTCAGTAGAATTATCTCTCTAAAAAGTAGATCTAAACCTTGAGATTAGAAGCAAAGGAGAAGAACTAAGAATTAGGGTTTATTGCTAAGAGAACTTGATTATTGTATTAATTGTTCGATGCCTACAAGAGAAGTCCCCCTTATTTATACATATTCGAGATATTACAATATATTAACTTTCCTTAATCGACGAAGTGAAATATAGAAAACTGCCCATTCCCTTGAGTCGGCCGCCGCACCGAAGTGAATGTCGATTCCTTCTTCTCCAAGATTCGTCTCGTTCGAACTAGTTCCTGATGACTAATCGATCCCTTAACCGGATTCCCGGTTAAATACTCAATTAACGTTTCGGTTTAGCTCGGTATGTCGGGGTGCTAAATCCCGCACCACAATTAGTCCCCCAGTTCAGTATATTCGAGATTTAATCCGAATATTTTGAACTAAGGAAAGAAAATATCCGATCTAATCCATAAAGTTTTAATTGATTTCATTCGTATCTCCGAATTATCCTACCGCATTTCGTCCCGGCGACACGTGTCAAATGCTAGCTCGGAATTCGAAGAGTCGCGTAGGTCATCATTACTTTTCGTAGGGTTGCGCCCATTCAGCTCTATAAATTTGCTTGATCCTTTCTCATTTCTCATTTTTCGCCAACAGCAACAGTAATCTGCTCGAACTCTCTCTTCCATTTTATCTCGTTATTTCTCTTCCTTCTTCCACACTCTCCGAATTCGAAACATGGCAAGTACATCGGAAACTACCTCTGCACCCGAGCAATTAGTTCGTCGTAATTCCACGAAGAACTCCCGACGCCGAAGGCACCGCGCAGATCGGGAATCAAGCAGATCGAACTCCGAAGCCCCGCAATACTGGTCCGCTGTACAACAGGAGCCTCTTCCTCACAGGCAGAACCTGTAGGACTCTCGATTGGACATCGATCCCTATTCGATCATGCAGGCAGATCGGAGGCGAAAAAGCGTGAGTTCGGTTAAAACTGTGAGCGAAACGCTAAACTCGTGTGGTTTAATCAATAGAACGTGACGATCTTGATTCCTCGTGAAGATCAGCGCCCGGAGCCCCCGAAGGGTACGTATGTTTATACGAGGGTTACTTCACCGAGTGCCGCCTCTTGTTCCCAATCCCGGTTGATCTCGCCTACGCCCAAAGACGGATGATGGCGATCTCCCAGTTCGTACCCGGAGCTATTTGTAATTTCATGGCTGCTTTGACTCGCAGCCGAAGCCGGAGTCGAACTTCGAGTTCAAGCCTTCGAACAACTGTCACATTTGAAGCAATCGAAGAGTCCGAATCGCTGGGAAGTGAATTTGAGGCCAGCTCACAATTTCCTTGTTGGTAAACGCACCAATAAATTCAAGAAGTATACGAATCAGTACTTCTTCGTCCGCGTCGACCAATATTCATTTGCTAACCCGTTAGGTTTTCATCGGAGAGTGTGGAATGAAAATCCTGGTAGAGTTATACTTAATACTTGTTATCGACTTCGGTTTCGCTAACTAGTTTTAACTTTTGATGCTTGTGATTCCAGATCGTCCATTGTGTGCAACGCGCCTAGCCCCGAACTACATTCGTGTTAGAGACGCTCTGCTATCCGGGAGGAACCGTCGTGGGATTTTATCACTCGTATCCGAGTCGAAACAGCAATGGGAAAAGCCGAACAGATTTCCCTAGTTTTGCCAACGCATTAAGACGATCTGCTGGATGTCGCGTGATGAAATCCCAAGATGTTCAGGTTGTTCGCGGGACACTCAGCGGCCATCGAAAACGAGATCGGCCCATCTCAGGGTCCAACCGAAGTCGATCCTATTCGGACCAAATCGTCGCTGACCCTACTCAAGCACTCGGAGAGAACATCGAACCGCCCGCCATCGCAGAGGAAGAAAATCCTCCTTTGGCTTTAGAAAACGTCGATCCTTCGAACGAAGAACACGACGTTCCTCAGACCGAGGTTGGATCCAAAAGGAGGAAGAAGAGGAAGAACAAGGAAAACAAATCAGCGAGGAACCAGCTCTCGACGCGCGCCCATTGCCGAATCGCAAGCGATCGGCTGACGAAGCCGGATTAGAATCGGCCGATCGATTCCGCCTTGAAAGAGAAAACGATAAGACGAATCACTTCGCCTACAATTACTTCGGCGACTATCCCCTAGTGACCAATCGCGAAGCTTCGGGCGAGCTTTTCCGAATCGAAGATTTCCAACCGAATTCTTCCGTCAACGACGAATTGGAATTCAAGCAAGCATACCTTGATATCGCTGCATCCCACTTACTGGTTCGTCCTACTACCAAATCTATGAAAGTTTTGATTTCTGTTTTGTTAAAACAACGCGTTAAACTGACGTGAATTTTCCGAACCCGCAGACTGCCGCCAAAATGAACGCGTTGGTTCAAAAATATGATAGGCAAGCTAAATCCAGCAAGAGTTCGGGAATGGAGCTCGAAAAGATGAAGGAATGCGTGGGGCAAATCCGAGCTGCCAGCGATGCCAAGGATGCGAGGATCAAGGAACTCGAGGCGCTTATTGCGGAGAAAGATGGCATCATTGCCAACACCGAACCGAGGGTTAACGAACTGAACTCCCGGCGCTTACTCTGGAAGAAGAGAAGATCGGTTTGCAGGAATCGTGCGACGAGTTGAAAGTTCAGCTTGCTTTCGAAGTCAAAAGACTTCGAGCGGACCGATGGGCAAAAGTGGAGCGAACAACGAAGAAAGCGCAGGACCGACTAGACAAGGTCAAAGCCTATCTAGTCGAACAGACAAAAGTTCGCCCTTTTGAAGATCTGCTGAACCAAGCCACCGGAGTACAGGGAGCTGTAGGATATCTGATCGAGAATGGGGCTGTCATTCCTGAAAAGCTATTAAAGGAAATCGACGAGAAAAAGGCCGAAGCCGAAGAAACCGTAACTGCGATCGATGTCCTCGAGCTGAACGAGAACGATCTCACCATGTCTCCAGATCAGCTTGGTTATGGATTTCCTCCCCCAGCGACCGATGAGACGAGGGCTCCGGATTCCGTTGAGCATCCCTTTGGCTCAAACGCCGGAAGTTTCCAAGCAGATATTTCCGGTGACGTGGATATTTAAGAACTCAAAAATGTATTATTGTTTTTCCTTTTTGCTTTGTGGGTCGGTGCACCCTTGTAAAATATTGCCGACTCATTCGGCCCTTTTCTTTTGGGACTTAATCACTAGAATTTTTCCTTTTCGTTCAAAAAGAAAATTTCCAATTTCGAGAAAGTTGCATATTTCCCAATTTGTAGGCAAGTTCCCAATTTTCCTAAGAGCTTTACCTCCCAAGAGGTGTATAAATCTAACCAGTGCTGCCTGCGGATCAAACATCCGAGAAAGCTTTTTCAATCAAAGACAATGCCGAGCTCGACTAGCAGCGTAGAATCCCCATTAGCTAGCAACGACGTGCCAACGTTTTCGAATGCCGAAGCTATCGAAAGAGGGATGGTCTACTTTCCAAACATCGAGCTCCTGGATGTTGATGTCCCGCGTCAAACCGGAAGAAAGACGCGAACTGATCGATTTTCTTCACGAGGTGGAAGATCGCCATGAGAATATTCCAATCGTCTCGCCGCATCGAACAAGTACGGCAAGATTTGATTTCCAAACTCAAGATGCTGGAGTCTCATCCCAAAGATTGGATTAAGAATGGGTTCGGCAGGATATCCGATTTGCCACCATGTCTTGTTGCATATTGCAACGAATGCCAAAGTGAATCTGACGTGGATCGACTACATAGACCCGACCTTGGTCGGCGATTTCGTTCCAGGTAACGTTAAGCCATTCTACATCAACCGGCATGCAACTGATGCCGAGCTCGCCGAGGCCGACGCTTTTCTTTCAGGTAGTCCCTTAGCCTTTTATGTCCCTTAAAAATTATAGACGATTGCTCCTTTCATATTGATCCTTTGCTTACTTGGTGTCTGCAGATCGAAGGTATGCACCAAGAATTGACTCAAGATCTTCAGTATTTTCATATGAAGAGAGGAAGAATCGACCGACGATTGAGATCTTTGGAATCCGAGATTGCTCTACTCAAGCAAAAAGGAAAAGGACTACCGAACTACTTGATGAAAGCGAACAAAAAGCCGAGCATTGGAGACTCGTCCCGAAGAGTGGGAAAAGACCGGACTGCAGCTACTATGGCCGATGCCGAAACGAGTCAAGACGAGCATCCGTGAGATTGCTGCGAACGGTGCTACAGTTCGGAATTAGAATATTCTATTTGATTGAGAATAAAATTTAACTGCAATGTAGACGAAACTGAATCTCACTCGAAATAAATTTTCATAATAAAAGATTTGCTTTAATCACTGTTTTACGATTTAAAAATGTGTCGGAGGCGAGACGTCTCGGCTTACAATAGACAATTTTTACTAAGTGATAGTAGAGAACACCGATCGAGATGAAGTGTTAATAAAGTGTGTTTAATCGGAGAGCGAAATACTGGGCTCGGCTTATCTCCTTCGCTTTAGCTCGGATACCGGACTGCGAAAATATCCTCTGGTTCGGCTAACCATTCCGTTCGAACTAAAGTTTGGGCGCGAAATAAATACTGGGTTCGGCTTATCCCAAAACAGAAAAGCGGGTGCGGAATAAATACTGGGTCCGGCTTATCCCTACATAGGAAGGTCGAGTGCGACTGGGTTCGGCTTATCCGAAGATAATTCGTAATTCTACGAGCTGAACACCTGGCGTCGGCGAGGGGTGGATCTAGATCCTTAGTCCGTTTTTTTTTTTTTTTTTTTTTTTTTTTTTTTGCTTGTTTCCCAAAAAATTTTTCCTTCTTCTTTTCGGAAATAATGAACTCGCCTTATTAAATGCATTGCACGGTCTTTAAGAATTTTTTAGGAAAAGCGAAAATCACGCTGCACGCCGATTGGTGGACTCGGTTACTTCCCAAATCCCGTATAAATAGAGGACTGGAATATTTGGGAAGATCATCACAACTTCCCTAACTATTATCGAGAGAAAGATGGTGACTACTCGATCTGCGTGGTTGAGACGAGCTCGAGAAGTGCTTGCCGCCTCGGCAAGCAGTTCCAGACGACCGAAGCGCCGGAAGATTCCCCGCCCAAGAAAGCGTGGAGTCCTTCCGCGTTCGCGCACTGTCCTCGCGTTGATATGACAGTGTAGAAGGGAGTCTCGTGTGTCGGGAACTCCGAAGGTATCGGGCTCGCCGCTATAGATTGGGAGCCCACCTTATGGCAAACGCGCGTAGATTGGCCGAAGTTTGTCGGCTCTATCGTTTGGAGGGACCATTCGGGTTCGACCGAGATGATAGTCCAAGGCTTCTTCTTGAGAAGTGGCACATGACTGGGCTGCATGCCGCACACGCAGCGTGCCAAGAGCTTGTGGCGAGTATAGAGATGCCTGTTCTCTTGAGGCCGACTGTCAGCCTCTTGAAGATACCGCGCACCTGTCCACTGTGGATATCTGGGCCTACCGAGCTTCCATCGAAAGATTAAGGCGGTACGCCATTTCCTGGAATCGGCTGGCCCGATTTTCGTGAAAACACTGGCGGAGGGCCCGTGTTCCTTCTTAGAAGACTTGGTGTCGAAAGGCGTCGAAGTTCCAAGGGAGAAACTAGAGGCCCTCAGGGAAAGATGTCGGTTCGGCGCGCGGAACTGGAGAAGGTAGCGGTGGAGGAACCATTGGGAGACGATCTATCGGGTCCGCGGCCTCCACTTCGTCTGCAGGATCAGCCCGGACGTTGAGCGTGGGAGTTCGACCACTCCGAACTCTGAGTTCGGGTGGTCGATTTCTTTTCTCATCTAGGACCCCGAGTCGTCTAAGGAACGTTCTCCCTTTGCGTCTCTTTTCTCTTTTCCTTTTTATGTATTGATCAAAAACACCCAAAAATATGTAATGGGGATTGGATTTAGTTATTGAAAAACCTTAGTTTAATCGGGATTTCTAAATCGTATAAAGGAATTTAACTGCATATCGATCTTCGAATTTAACATGTTGCCTACCGGACTTTCGCCGATCTGGATATGTTCGAAACAAGAATAAGTTTTCAAATCGAATAAAAACTTTTATTAATATATCAGCTGTATTCACTTGATCTTTTAAAAGATAAGGAATTGCCTACGTACCCGAAGTGGGGATCAAGCCAACCGTAGTTCTTAGTACAAAGGATAGATAAATAGAGTTCGGATTCCCGAAAACTCCTAAGTAGAGTCGTGACAACGACTTAGCTATAGTAGCGTTTCAAGTGGGCTGCGTTCCACGAGTTTTTGATTCGTTCCCCGGCCATGGTTACGAGTTCGTAAACTCCGGGCGAACTGCTCTAGATATGAGATATGGACCTTCCCATCGAGCGCCGAGTTTGCCGGCGTTAACCTCCTTGGTGTTCTCGAAGACTTCCGCAGGACCAGGTCACCTTCATTGAAGCGTCGCTGGCGAACCGTCTTATTGTAATATCGAGCCGCCGCATCTTGGTAGTGCTGCATCCGAACTAAAGCTTTGTCGCGCAATTCTTCGGCGAGATCGTTGTGGTCGATCAGCATCTCTTCGTTAAGTTTGGTATTATCGACCATCATGGTGCGACGGAGTGTCGGGACTCCTGCTTCAGCCGGGGCGAGTGCTTCGAGACCATACGCGAGGGAGAAAGGGGATTGTCCCGTGCTTCGCCGCGGGGTTGTGCGGTATGACCACAGCACGCCATCAAGGTGATCTGCCCACGCTCCTTTCCGTCGACCGAGTCGTTTCTTGAGCCCATCAACGATCGATTTATTCGTGGCTTCGGCTTGACCGTTACCTTGCGGGTAGCGAGAGTCGAAGTGCTGAGACGGATTTGCCACTTTGTTAGGAAACGTCGGTGATCATTGAGGTGAACTGGGTCCCGTTGTCGGTGACGATCTCGTATGGGAGCCCGTGGCGACATATTATGTTTTCCATATGAAATTGGTCACGACATATTATGTCCCCAAGACGGCGCCAATTGTAGAAACTAGATTTCCACAATGAATTTGTTTAAGGATTGGATCCTCGTGAAAGACTCTGCTTCCACCCACTTGGTGAAGTAATCAGTCAGCACGAGGACATACTTTTTGGATTTCGAAGCTGGCAAAGGTCCTATGGCATCCATGGCCCAGCGCATAAAGGGATACGGAGCGGTGACGGTGTTCAACAGTTCGGGCGGGACGTGCCGCATGGGTCCATGGCGTTGACAAGCTTCGCATTTGGCCGCAAAGTCTCGCAATCGGCCATCATAGTAGGCCAATAATGTCCGTCCTTTTTGATTTTGAGGGCGAGTGCGCGACCGCCGAGTGGTTGCCACCTTCGCCTTCATGCACTTCCATCATGATGCGTTCGGCCTCGTCTCGAGTAACACAGGTAAGGAATACCCCGAAGCACTTCGGCGGAATAGCTCCCCATCCAATAGGATGTATCTAGCACTCCGCGCCTTTAGTCGTCGAGCTGCCCATCGATCTGCCGGGACGGTGCCATCGGAGATATAAAGCTTGATCTCGGTCTGCCAATCCTCGGGGCTCCACGAAGTCCGCCATATCTTCCACCGGCTCTTCGACTTCCATCGGGATTGGGTCGTCATTGATGAGGGCAATCTGGCTGTCCGGGTCGATGCTGGGAGCTTCGATGCATTCGATGGGAATGGTACGCCGTAACTCGGGGTCGGAGCGGTTTGCCGGGGCTGCGAGTGCGTCGGCTGATGCGTTCTCATTTCGTGGGACCTTCGTCGAGAGAAAAGACGTAAATTCGCCGGATAACGTGCGGACCAACTGTCGATATGCTCCCATTCGCTTGTTTTGGCGTCAAATTCGCCGCTGAATTGGCTGACTACGAGCTGGGAGTCGCAGAACACCTGCAGGTGTTTGACTCCCAATCCCTGGGCCAGCCGGAGTCCTGCAAGAACGGCCTCATACTCGGTCTCATTGTTCGACGCTTTGAAATTGAGCTTTAACGCCTGCTCGAGGATCTCTCCGGTGGGGGATCGGAGTATGAGTCCCACGGATCCTTGATTTGTTGACGAACCGTCGACGAACATTGTCCATTGTTCCACCGCGGGGTGGGATCGTCAAGCTCGGGCGACAGTTCGGTGATGAAATCAGCCAAAACTTGTGACTTCAGACTCGGGCGAGAACGGTATTCAATGTCATATTCGCTGAGCTCGACCGCCCATTTCGCCATGCGTCCGGATTGGAGAGGACTGTGAAGGATGGTTCGGAGTGGTTGATCAGTGAACACGACGACAGAATGCGACTGAAAATAGGGCCGCAGTTTCCGTGCAGCGACGATCACTGCAAGGGCCAATTTTTCCAGCGTGGGGTATCGCGACTCCGCGTCGTTTAACGCTTTGCTTGTATAGAAAATGGGTTTCTGGTCGCCGCGATCATCTCGGACCAGCACCCCGCTAACAGCTGAACTGGAGACCGAAACGTAGAGATACAATGTTTCGCCGTCCTCTGGTTTGACCAATACTGGGTGACAGGTCAAATATTCCTTCAGCTGACGAAAGGCGATCTCGCACTCCTCGTCCCAATGGAAATCTTTATTCCCGCGAAGAAGTTGATAAAAGGGAAGGCACTTATCCGTTGAGCGCGCGATGAAACGGTTCGGGCGATCCGGCCAGTTAAGCGTTGTACTTCTCGCTTATTGGTTGGTGACGGGAGTCCTAGTATGGCTTCGATCTGCTTGGGATTTGCCTCAATTCCCCGTTCGGTGACGATATACCCCAAGAATTCCCCGGAAGTTACTCCGAATGTGCACTTCGTTGGGTTTAGTTTCATCTGGAATTGATCCAAGATGTCGAAACATTCCGCCAGGTGCTGGACGTGCTGTTCTGCGATCAGAGATTTGACCAGCATGTCGTCTATGTAAACCTCCATGGTTTTGCCGAGCAGGTCCGCGAACATCATGTTTACCAAACGCTGATAGGTTGCTCCGGCGTTCTTCAGTCCGAACGGCATCACTTTGTAGCAGTAGGTCCCCCTATCTGTGATGAATGCCGTCTTTTCGCGATCAGCTGAGCTCATGGCGATCTGATTGTAGCCTGAGAAAGCATCCATGAACGAGAGCAGCTGGTTTCCAGCCGTGGCTTCGACGAGGCGATCTATGTGCGGTAGAGGAAAGCTGTCCTTAGGGCAAGCTTTGTTGAGATCGGTGAAGTCCACGCAAACTCTCCACTTGCCGTTTTCTTTTTGACCACCACTGGGTTAGCCAGCCAATCAGGGTACTGGACTTCCATGATTTGATCTGCCTTGAGTAGCCTTTCGACTTCGTCCTGGACCGCCTTGGCTCGATCTGGGCCCAAGCGCCTGCGCTTCTGTCTGATCGGCTTGAACGTGGGGTCAATATTGAGTTTGTGGCACATGACTTCGGGACTTATTCCGACCATGTCCTTTGTTGACCAGGCGAATGTGGAAGCCCGAGATTGCAAGAAAGCGATCAGCTTAGCTTTTATGCTTTCATCGAGTTCGGCCCCGATACCGACAGTTCGCGATGGGTCGGAAGGGTCAATATTCGCCTGGAGGATCCGACACTCCGGAGACTTGAGGCGATCCCGCTCCGGCTTTCGGGGACCGCTGAGATGGTCCCCGCCCTGTGATTGCTAGGCGGTTTCTGTCTTCCTCTGCTTCTTTTCGATAACAGAGCAAATTCTGGCCACCTTTTGGTCACCGTAAAGTGTGCAAATTCCTGTGGCGGTTGGGAATTTGAGACAGAGGTGGTAGGTCGACGGTACGGCCTGCATTGCGTACATCCATGGTACCCCCAAAATTGCATTGTAAATTGGTGGTGCATTTACGACTGCGAACTTAGTTTTCCGGGTCACCCCTCCGGCTCGCACTTGTAGTTTCACGTCACCCATCGACATTTTGGCGACCCCATCGTAGCCCGTCAGCGTTCGAGTTTCGGGTTTCAGTTGGTCTGGTGTGATGCCCATTTTTTCGAGCGTTTGCCAGCAGATTACGTTGACGGTGCTCCCAGTGTCGATCAGGACCCGTTCGACGTCGAAGTCGGCCATCGAGACTTCGATAACCAAAGGGTCCGAATGGGGTGTTGAATTCCCTTGGCGTCCTCCGAAGTGAATGATATCGGATCCGAACAGAGTGAAGGCTCGCTCGGAGCAGTTTGAAGAGCGCAAACTTGTCGTGCTCTCTTCTTCAGTGCGCGGACAGAGTCTGCGCAGTCTTCTGGTGGGCCGAGTATCATGGTTATTCGTCCACGGGGAGGAGAATTAATACGCTCCGGGTTCTGGCCCCTCTGTCGCTTGGGAGGGCCAGGTAGTTCGTCTACCTGGGGTGCCCCTTCCTGGTGGTCCGTGGGTGCTTGGTTGGCCTGCTGTTGAACTATGTTAGGCGGTCCATCGTAACCTCGCCCACCGCCTGCACCGCGACCGCGGCCGGACCGTCCTCCACGCCAACCCCCTCGGCGACCTCTACCTCCACGGGCGCTCTTTGGCTGATAAGTGGCTTCGACTTCGCCAGAGAGGTATTTTGCGTAGAGGTAGTTCTTCAGGTGGACGCAGTCTTGTGTGGAATGGCCCGGATACATATGAAAATCACAGTAAAGTTCTTTCGGGTCGGATGGCTGTTTCTCTTGACTGTCCGCCGGAAACTGCGTGGATGACACCCTTTTTTCGGTCCCGAGGTTCGTGGTGCTTGCGGGGTTCGTGGTGTTCGGCCCGGTTTTTAGCTTTTGGAGGGTGCGAAGGTTGTTCATCGTTAGTCTTCGCAGCTATCCGGGCTTCCTCCTCCTCATCGAGTGCGAATCTAGAGGCTCGATGTAGCGCGTCGTCAAGATCCTTGGGTTCCGGATGTTGAGATCCTTTCGTAACGGCGATCCAGGAATCAGGCCCTTCTGAAAGCTGCCATCGCCGCGTCCTCCGGGACGGTGACCTTTGTCAGCTTTTCCTTGAATCTGTGCAAAAAGCTAGCAATGGATTCCCCGTTCTGGGCCATCTCCCATAGATCCGAACTCGTGACGCCTGGCTCGATGAGGATTCGGTAGTTCTTGAGGAAGGCCTTAGACAATTGGTCAAAATCGTCGATTGAGTTTGGCTCGAGCCTCGTAAACCATACCAAGGCGGGACCCGAAAGGCTATCCACGAACAGCTGGCAGCAACCGGCGTCTCGCTGCTCTTCGGTGAATCGTGCCTTGGACATGGTTGCCATGAAGGATGTCATGAACTGAACCGGATCTTTGTCTCCTTGGTAGATTGGAAGCTTCAGCTTGACGTTTGGTATTGCGGCTCGCGCTATTCGTTGGGTGAAGGGCGACTGCCGGGTCACTTCGACGATCCGTCGATTTCGGAGCCGTGCTAATGGCTCGATGGAGCAGCGTATTCATGCCACTAATCTGTGACCTGATTTCTTCGAGTTCGAAGCAAGGTCCGGAGTTCGCGTTTCGGGTGACCGGGATGGTTAAATTTTCGTGAATCCGTAAGCCTGGATTCGCCGGTCGAACGCTAGATATCGTTCGAGGGGAGGATTTCTCTGCTCGAGCTGTGCCTCCGAGAAGTCAAGACGGCGGGTGATACCATCTGCGTCGAGGGATTGCTCGGCGAGACTCGCGACGGGGTTGCTTGAGTTACGACCGCGTCGACCCTGCGGTTAGTGTCGGAGATCATTTGGTAGATCTCTTTCGTCATGGTGCCGAACAGGATTCTGAAGTCCTCCATGGAAACGACCTGCGGATTCGGACCGGGCGTGGCTTGAACGGGGAGGTCTCCATTCTGTGCACCGATTTGTTGCTCTGCTGTACGAGCACCCGCCTCATTATGGTTCTGTTCATTGGAAGGGTCCGAATCATGGTTGACTAGCTCTTCAAGAGTTCGTCCAGTACCTCGGCTGGCTTCCTCGGATCCGACCCCGACTGAGGCTCCAGCGGAGGTTCCGGCCAGATTTGTCGTTGTGTTGACGCGCTGGCGTGAGTACACGGCAGTGATAGGTCCGGCCGACGTGCCACCCAGTGTCGTGGTGTCATCCCGAGAAGGAGTGATGCCTGCGAGTTCGGGTGTGAGGCTTGTTTCGGGCACTTCGTTGACGACGGAAGACATTATTGCGAGGTGTTCTTCTTGAGGAGAACTTCCTAGAGAGAATTTTTCTAGAGACGATTTGCGTCCCCACGAGACGGCGCCAATTGTAGAAACTAGATTTCCACAATGAATTTGTTTAAGGAGGAAACAAATTCGGTAGAATTATCTCTCTAAAAAGTAGATCTAAACCTTGAGATTAGAAGGAGAAGAACTAAGAATTAGGGTTTATTGCTAAGAGAACTTGATTATTGTATTAATTGCTCGATGCCTTACAACAGAAGTCCCCCTTATTTATACATATTCGAGATATTACAATATATTAACTTTCCTTAATCTGACGAAGTGAAATATAGAAAACTGCCCAATTCCCTTGAGTCGGCCGCCGCACAAAGTGAATGTCGATTCCTTCTTCTCCAAGATTCTGTCTCGTTCGAACTAGTTCCGATGACCTAATCGATCCCTTAACCGGATTCCGGTTAAATACTCAATTAACGTTTCGGTTTAGCTCGGTATGTTGGGGTCTTAAATCCGCACCAACAAAATAAAAAAAAAAAAAAAACTTTTTCGTATGTGTAAGTTAAAGATTTGAATGGTTATGGCGGTGGTAGTATCACTACCATGCATGTAAGTCAAAATTCAAGCGGTCAACAATAATGAAATCAAAATAGATAAGTGGTATATATTGAATCATAATTGCGGTTGACCCAGGGGAAGAAAACTCAAATCCTCTTTAGTCAAGCGATTTTGTGGTCATCAGTTTCCAGAGAAACATCTTCTATATCTACATGCCAATATCATATTTCTATAGAGTCTCTGGCAAGTATTTGTTAATCAGCCAAAGAGAAACCCCAAATAAATGTTTTAACTTGTAGAAAAACCCAAATATGGAGAACAGAGCCCTTAAAATGGTAACAAGCTCTTTAACTCTAACGACCAAATGTGTTGATATATTGTGAAGAATACACATTGGTTTATCACAAAAGAATTAATATATTTCTAGTAATCAATCGACAAATATCTCTATATTAGTAAAAAAAAAGTACAAAATTATTTTCGGATTGGGTCATAACTAGAATTAACCCGAAATTAACTATTTCAGATACAGGTTGAAAAATATCCGAAAACCATGTCTGGGTGATCCAAATTACACATCTATATTTTTATTCCTCGAACCAAATCCGAACAAATCCGAATATATTTCCCCGAACCAAATCCGGTAAAAATTAATCCTACAATTTATGCAACATTAAAATGAATTAGACGAGTTATGGCATATTAATTATAAATTCAAAATATATATGATTACGGGATCTCATAACTTTCTCCTAAGATCTCATATTCATACCAAATACATATGATTACCAGATTTATTATATTTATTATAAAAACAATACATTATATTTATTATATAAACAATTGTATATTGGACTGATATAATGTAGTCAAGAAACATAGGGTACACTATATTATTAACTTAATTTTATATGTATTTTATCCCCTCAATTTTATCTTACACTAATATAGAGATACAATCTTACTACACATTTGAGTTATTTAAAATGAACATGTATATAAAATTTTCCTCTACGCTGATCCTAATAACTTTATACATAATCTTACAAATATATAATAAAAGAGTAGACTAATCCCAAATATATAATAAAAGAGTAGAATTTAACAGAAATAAAAATTTAACTACTTAAATAACACTAGATTCTAAAGTAATTTAAAAAACTAGTTAAAAATACTTAATCCAATAACAACATAATTTAAAAGACTTGATAAAATGTTTAATCGAATAATACTGAAATTCAGTTTTCTAGTAAACTCTTTCACATTCGCATGTCCAATGAAAGAGTCATTACCCTGCATGGAAGCATTCCTACGATAGGCCACTTAGTCGAAAAATAAGAAGAAGTAGTCGGGTTGGGTTGGGTTGCGTTGCGTTTTTCACGAGCTTTACTTTCTTTCCAATTGAATTGTATTTTTAATGCAAAGTAACTATTCTCCATTTGCATAATATTACATAATTTTTTCTTTTTTCAACCAAACATTAAAATAAATTAAAAGGTGACTCCAAGATTGGTAGCCCAATCTGGAGCAAAAAAGTTTAAATATTACATAATTTTTGCATGATATTTGCATAAGTTTTGCATAATACATATTTTTATTGTTTGTTGTAATTCTCTTGTTTTTATGATAAACATCTATACCACAACTTAAATAAACAATCTTAGTAGAATGGATATATATATTTTTATCTTCATTAAATTTTTAAAATAGTAGTATTTTTCATTTTTTGCATCCTAGAAAATTTGTTTTAGATCTGCCACTTGATTATTACTATATCCTACTATATTAATTGGGAAGTACAAATATAAAATTAACCTCATAAAGTGTATAAAAATTACGTTGTCATGCCATTGGTTTTAAAGGCAAATGTTTATTTTTTTTAGTAAAGAGAAAAATGTAATTTAAATATAAGACTAACAAAATCTTTTAAAATAATTATTAGTTTCTAAAATTATATATATTTTCCATCTCTAATTAATTATGGACGAAAATTATTAATTAATTTTAAAATTTTGTAAACCAGTCAGAATTTTAAAAAGTAAGTTTTAATATCTAAGTATCCAAATTATTATTTTAATAACTATATTTGGAAGATTTTCAATTATGATTCTCTTATCATCTTTCTTTTATTTTATTTACAAATTGTTTTGAATTATCATAAAATACATATGATAAATAAATATACAAATTGATTTATTTTCCTGTATATATTGTGATTTAAATTTTTTAAAACGAAGGCATAATGAAAAATGTGTGTTTTTAATTTCCACATCAGTGGGTCGGTAAAATTAAAATTATGTGATTAATAAAATAATAAATTTTATTTGCTCACAAATAGAATATAATAATTAATATATTAAAATAATTCACAAAACAATGATGCAAATACAACCGCCAAACAATATAAAATGATAATATACATCAAACAAATTAAAATATTATAATATTCTAAAATAATTAGTATGTAAAAAAATATATGTAAATTTACCAAACAATTGAAATATTAAAAGTAAATACTGTCGCAAACAAAACAACATTTTAAAACAACTATAACAGAGGTCAAAAAAAAAAAAACAACTATAACAATAATTTTTATTATTGTATAATAATTTTTGAAAAAAATGTTGTGAGATATATTCTAGTATATAGATTATTTCTTGTCAATAATTCACCACACAATCGAGTCAATTTTTAATTATCATTTTATGAGTAACTTTCCCACATACCATGAATTTTGTCATGACATACAAAATTACAAACGAACAAAAACAATGAAGGTTAAAAAAAAAAAAAAAAAAAAAAAAAAAAAAACAGAAGTGGAGACTCACGGATTCTAAAGGAAAGGATATAGTTCTTGAACCACATAATTTAGTGGTCCATCATTTGTTTTGCAATATCGACACAAATTGTACGCCCTCATCCTTCCATTACCGTTAGTTTTCTTTTATCATTATGATC
Organism: Camelina hispida; assembly: GCA_023657505.1. Classification (NCBI taxonomy): domain Eukaryota; kingdom Viridiplantae; phylum Streptophyta; class Magnoliopsida; order Brassicales; family Brassicaceae; genus Camelina; species Camelina hispida. Next base: position 8,440,335 of record CP094635.1, on the reverse strand, counting down.
TTTAGACCTCAACTCGTAAAATACGAAAATCATGTTTTGCAAATTATGAATTTTTATTAACAACTACTCCGTATTTGCTAGTTAACCAAAGAGAAACCCCTAAAGAAATGTTTAACTTATAGAAAACGGTTATTCAAAAACACAATGATGGAGAACAGAGCACTTAAATGGTAGTCCACATCGCAAACCCAAACACAACAAGCTCTTTAACACTAACGACCAAATGTGTTGATTTTTGTAATGTATATTTTATCACAAAGAATATATATTTCTAATAATCAACAAAAGTAACATTATACATAAGCAAGTTTACAATAAGTGTTTTGAGTGATAGTTACTATGTTGCTTTTTTGGGGTACTCTCTTGGTCCAAAAATTGTGGAACCAACCCTGACATTGGTGCTTCCCATTTCAATCTGCAGTTCCATAAGTTCAAAGAAGAATAGTCAAACATCATCTTCTACATTTGTGGTTCCTTGGATGAAAGTGAGAACATTCAAATGATTCTATGCCAAAGATATATTATAAGAGAGACAAAAGATATTACCGCTTGCTCGAAGTCACCCGACATGCCCATGGACAGTTCAAATTGATCCTCAGCCACTCCAAGTGCCTTGCACACATCAGCTCTACAGTTTGAAAGTGTCTGTCCCAGTTGAAAGATGAAATAATAAACCTTGTCAAGTAAAAAGTGTAGAAATAACCCGCGAGGGTTTTGTCGCGGTTGTAGCTAGAACAATAGCCTTACATATGGAACTACAGATACACGGGTAAACAAGTATCAAATAGAGTAGATTGAGTAGCATACCCTGAAGTTCTCTGGAGTAGACGTATAGTCAGGCATCCCAATAGTCATTAATCCGGAGAATACAAGATTCGGACAGTGGAGGTTCACATGTCTTGCTAGCTCAACAACACTGGAAGGTTCGACACCAGATTTTGCTGCACCAGTTTAAGGAACAAACAGTTAGTCAGCCCAAATCGACGAAGCAGAAAAATCATATCAATGTACAGGACAAGATGGAAGCTCGGTGGAAAATACACTCACACACTTCTCCGCTTGTATTCACTTGGACCAAAACCTTTAGTGGATGTCTCCCAAGGTTAGAAACAGCTCGATCTAGATGATTTGCTACCTATATGATTCAAGTCAAATCAGTCCAAAATGTTGCACCAAAATAAAACATCAAACCAAAACCTCTTAGCAAACTCAATTGCGCAACATAACACTGCTTTCTCATCACTCTAATCTTAAACTATCTCACAGACATCTATATGTATCTGCTAGTTATCCTTAGAGAGAATCCAATCTTAGAACTGTGTTATGCTGAGTGAAGTTATTTATATTACCTTTTCGCCATCTACACCATGAACCATTGCCAAGTTAGGTACTCCAGCTGCAAACATTGGATTATAAAAAAAAAAAAAGAGTTTCACTTACACATAACCCTTAAAATCAATAGTTACAATTCACTCCATAAAATTTGGGAGAGTCATTATGTATTCAAGATAATGGGAAAATTAAAGTCACACTCAGTAGCGTTTTGGCTTTGTTGCTCTGCAAATGTCCCACGAAGTGCCACTCTATATCTTCGGGAAGCTGCATATACCAAACAAAATTGAAAGAGTATCATTCGGAATCTGAACTGTAAATTTGAGACGGCGAGGTTCAATCTCTAAACAATACAGAGAATCAATCGTAGATATAAATTTGGTGAACCTGTGGAGCTTTATCGATGATTTCCTGGACGTAATTCTCGCCGAAGCAGCGATGACCTGCGTCGTAGATTTGGCGGATAAGTGAGACCGGTTTAGTCTTCGACACCGCAAGGACCCTGACCCGCTCCGGATCTCTTCCTACTTGCTCCGCCGCCTTACGAGCCCTCAGAATGACAGACCGGAGAGCAGTCGCGGCGGTTGCCTCCACCGCTGGAGCTGCCATCGCCACTCGCTCGTAGGAGAACGAACGCCTAAGCAATTTGGGGCTATTTTCGGAAATTGACAATTTTCGTCGTGGTCACAATTTTTTTCCCACGTGATTAAAATTAGTTTATGGCTTTTGGATTTGTGATCCACGACGGTCCACAAGTTCGTTAATAATTTTCATTTAAGTACTGTACATATCAAAATTAGTTAGGACTTTTGGATATTTGCATAAACATAATCAAAATTATTGTGAAAAAAAAAAAATCAAAATCGTATATTTTTTTTATATACCCGTTCAAAACTTTATGGGATTCATAATTACATACACCTTATTAATTCAGCTGATTTAAATAATTGTTCAACTTTGTTTGTAATAATAGAGAGTTTTAATTATGTAGCTTTAGTTAGATTGCGGTGTTACTATATATACGCGCGCCCCGGGCATTCTCGTGTGATGGATCGATCATTCATTCATGCGTAGTTACATAGACCATAGACGCAGAACTCGCCGACTTCACACGGATTGTTACACTGTCCACAATGACGTTTGTCGTAAGCCAAGTAAACGCATTGGCCGCGGCAACATGTTTGCGAGAACTTGCATTTGTTCTTACACGCGCCGCAGTTCTTGTCGTCATTGCTCACGTCTATGCACTTGTTGTTGCAGCATGTCACCGTCGAGTTGCTTCCTCCGCCTCCGTAGAGATTACAAATTTCAGGGTCCTTGTTGCAATGGTCCGCAGCGTTAGGGTTTCGCTCGCCTACTTCCTTCTGAGCCAAGAACCGACTCGGCCTTATTGTCGGCGTACCCGGTACATTGAAGCTCGTGTGCTCCACGGTGGTGGTGGTTGTAGTTCTGGTTGTGATGACTGCGATTGTGATTGCGGATGTTATTGCGATGGTCACGAGTAGCTTCAAGAGGGCCATGTTCTTCGGAGCTTTGGGGTTGTGTGTGTGAAAGGGAGAGAGAGAGAGGTATTGTTCTTCTTAATTAGAGAGACTGTGATAGAGAAAGAATTGAGATTGGTGAGGAAGGAGAGGATGGAGTTAGGGTTTATATATACTTGTCGTCAAGTAGAGTTGACGCAGGAAATGCGGTAACAAAATGTGATTATATATTTATTTTCCGTTTAGGTTTGTAAGTATTTTATGATTATGTGTGTTTTGTCCATAAACATAAACAAATAAAGGAAACAATTAGAATACAAACTATGTGCATGTATACATTGTTATGGTGCGTGCATTACGTCTTTAGGAATGACGAAGAAATACAAAAATATGTATTTAACATGGTGAAACCAGTTGACTACTTGTTTCGAGATATTTTATTTAGTTGCTAGATGAACTTTTACCGCATGAGATAATTAATCCATCTCCCCATTGGCCGACCTGAGGTAATTCAGGCGAGTTGAACGGAGAAGCAAAGGCATCCAATTTTTTTAAAATGATTTTCTATTGGTAGCGAGAACCAAGAAACATTGATTTATCTTTCTAATAAGGGCAAAATTATTAGACAAGCCAGCTTTAACTTGTGTATTAGAAAACACGTTCCTCCGTATTTAATCGGCCAGCATTACAATTAATCTACATACTTTGAAGATGAAAAGTTCATTGCAAGTTTGAAAATATTTATTAGTATGCATGCAACACTACGTTAACTATAGTAGAAGATTCGACGAAATGAAGTTAAACTACGCTCCTGTTGACACGAAATGGTTCCTAATTAGCTTTTGACTCAATTTTATCATTCACGTTTTTGTATTGCTACTGAGCTGGAATAGGTCGTGTGTTCGTCAAGTATTTTTTGTTCCATCTATAAGATTAACAGTTCAGTATATAAAGCAGTTTTAATGTAGTATTGAATTATGGTCTTTTAGATATAGTTTATAACAGATTTTTTAGAAAAATTTGACAAGATTATTTCTTTCAAAAAACTGATCGATGAAAAGTAAGGACAAAACAGTATAACAAATAGATTGACTTAAAAAAATTTCTTGATTCAAAGTTGACTATGTATGATATATTCCTTCCGTTCTAATTTAGTTGTTATTCTAGGATTTAATTTTTGTTTCATATTAGTTGTCATTTTAGATTTTTAATGCAGATGTTTAATGAATATTGCAAAAACCTTAAGCGACAGTTAAACTAGAACGGAAGGAGTAATTAGTTAGATATCTATCTATAATTAGTTTCTCAAAAAAATATTAAAAATATTTTCTAACATGTGTTATATGAAAAATTTAAATGTTAAAGTATAAGGGTGATGCGTAATCAAATGGTCAACTCTTTTCTCGCATTAGTAACACACTTCAACTTTACGTCATCAAAGTCAAACATGATTCTTCTATTGGCTGTATCTGGCCTCTACAAATTACACTGTACATCTACATATTTTATATTTTGTGTTAATTACATACATTATCACACGATGCGTAAACTCTTTTTTACAAACGAAATATGCTAAAAACGTATTCCTAGTCGGATACGAAGTATGTATAAATATTTTTAATATATTGAAACAAACAAATGTACGCCAAAAACATTTCACAGCTTCCATTCTTCAAGTCTACCATTTGAACTTTGCTAAAGTTTAAAACTACAGTTTAAACTTTAAAGGCGCATATCGATATATAGGTCTTTCCGCACCCTTTATTTAACCAATTTATAATTTGAAAACTGGTTTCTTTACCCAATCGCCTATATTAGTGTAATCTTATTATATAAGCCTTAGTTCTGAAAGTTAGTAACTCACCAGATCGTGACACGTGTTAATTTTAACGATCAAAAATCAAAGTTAAAAACTCACCAGATCATGACATGTGTCAATTTTAACGATCAGAGATCAAAGTTAGTAACTCATCAGATTGTGACACATGTCAATTTTAAAAAGTTAGTAACTCATCAGATCGTGACACGTGTTAATTTTAACGATCGAGATCAAAGTTAAATACTCATCAGATAATGCACGTGTCAATTTTAACGATTAGAGATCAAAGTTAGTAACTCATCAGATCGTGACATATGTCAATTTTAACGATAAAAAATCACAGTTTTCAAGATTTGTGAAGGCACATGCGAAGAAAACAAAAATCTTGGAGAACCGATTGGCATTCTTAAGAAAAAAGCTTGAACTAATCACTTTTTATTATATTAAAAATCTTATTATATAAAGTTGAGTTTTCAAATTAGCCACATGTCAAATATACTGATGAAATGTTGACAAGTGTCAAAAATTATTATTTTTCAAAACAGCTAATTAAAAAAATAACATTAAATCTAAATAAAATTTACATGTTTATCTAAAAAAATTTCTTAATCAAAAAGGAAAATTAACAAAACTAATATATTTTCCATTGTAAGCTACTTATGTTATACGTGTTTTGTCAATAATATTTTGACATGTATAAACAAAAAAGTAATTCACTAAACATGTATATTATTATTAAGAAATTATGTCAAAAGAATAAGTTGAGAATAATTAAGAAATTATCCCTCTCTCCAGGATATCGTCGCCCTACTTTTGATTCGGGTAAAAATAAGTTGAGAATTTATGATTCGAGAATATTTGAGACGAAGTCATAACTTTAAGTTGTTTTGGTACAATTGAATACTTCTGAATAGTAAATAGGTCGTTGATCCTTAACATGATTATGACATATATCATGTTTTGGATTGTATACAGTATAAAGTTTCTATTTTGTATATCTGAATTATCTAAGACTTATATATACCATCATGATTATAATTTTCAAATTTTTATTTTTATTATATTATATTAAATTTCTTTCAATTTCTCAATTTTTATTGGGTTAGTCGTAAAATCATAGTGATTGAGTAAATAATTTTTACCAGTTGTTCATCCAATATATTTGGAGCAAAACAATTTTAGTAATTATAAGAACTATAATTATGCCAAAATGAAAGTAAAGCAACATAAAATTTGTTTAATTTTTTTAGAAGACATTTTATAGGTGGTGATAAAGAGCATACTTTAACAATAAAATAATTTTTGGTTTAAGAACATATTTTTAATGGTAAAACATAGAGTAAAATAGTATGTGGTTACTTATTAGATGTTGCTTTGATGAATTTGTTGCATGTAAAATATTTTGTGAATAAGTTGTGAAACGTTTTTAAAATTTGACAATAGTAATATTTGTAATGATGAATATTTGGCAAAAGTTTTAGTGGGATATAGTTTAGCTTTAAATTATTATAATAATTGTTATAATATATTAAAAATATAGAAATGTAAATAAATGTATGAAGGTAAATACAAATATTCTCTAACTTAAATTATTTATATATTTACTTTAGGAAACAAAAATTTCTTTATATATTTTTGAAAAATTGTTTCCCTCACTAAAATCTACGATCCACGTCACAACCACAACCACAACCACAACCAAACCGGCTTCTATTCTGATCACCACGATTTCAAAACCATGGCCGGTTTTCAAACCGCTTTCTCTACAAACTCCGGTTCTGAAGTCGATGACTCATCTCGCTGGAGAGTATTTGGGTCACGTTGTTTAATCTTCTTCCGGACCGGTCCGGACCGGACCTAGGGTTTCATGGTGGATCTAATAACACCAACACCACTGGCGGAGCTTTGTCACTTGCGGTTAACGTTAACAACAGTACTAATCAGCATCGTAATGATAATGAGATTACTAATCATCATTACCGTGGTGGTGGTGAGAGAAACAACAACAACAACAACAACGAGAACAACGAGAAGACAGAATCTAAGAAAGAGAAGCCAATCGTAGCTGTTAAAACATCGGATTGTTCTAACAAGAAGATCACTGATACCTTTGGACAAAGGACTTCGATTTACAGAGGTGTTACTCGGTAAGTTCATTCTATTATGACAAGAAGAATCCAATGCAGTTTTGTTGTGATTAAGGAATTAATTAATTAAACTATTTTGTGTTATTTGACCTTTGGTCAAAGACTTGAAGGTTATTATTACTATTAGTTTAAGTGCAAAAGTACTAATGTAATATTATTTGATTGATTGATATGCAGACATAGATGGACGGGAAGATATGAAGCTCATCTATGGGATAATAGTTGTAGGAGAGAAGGTCAGGCCAGGTAAGTTTCATTAAGATTGTACCTTTGTTATTTTCACATTATAGTTAAATCGGGTTTTGTAGTGCAGAACTAGAGATGATGAGAGAAAGATTTGCGAAGCTATTGCTTGGTGAAGATATGTCGGGAAGCGGGAAAGGAGTTTGTACAGCTGTTACTGTCTCAAATTCCATAAACCAATCTTTATGGTTCGTCTTCTTCTTCTCCTACTCCTCTCATATATGCTCTGTTTTTGAAACAGAGTATTTATAGTGTAGCGTGTATCTGTTGTGTTGTTGTAGCGACTGTGTTTGGACAGAGTTTAAGGTTACAACCATTGAGTACAGAAAAGAAAGAGTTGTGGAAGCAAGAGATGAATTGTTTTATGTCTATTTGAAGTCTATAAAAAAGTTCGTCTCTCTTTGGTTTTGGTACAATGAAACAAACTTTTTTTTGTTTATTAAATGCAGTTTCAGAGAAAACAAAAATACGCATAAACGTTGGTGTTATTTCCCCTTATAAGGCTCAAGTAAGTGCAATCCAAGAAAAGATTCATGAAACATGTAGAGGTGAGGCAGGTGGACTCTTCTCTGTGAGGGTTCGCACTGTGGATGCGTTTCAAGGTGGCGAAGAGGATATTATAATAGTTTCAACTGTTAGGTCCAACGGTGTTGGAAGGGTTGGATTCCTTGCAGACCGCCGAAGAGCAAATGTATTACTCACTCGAGCAAGGTAATTTAGGCATATCTCATTTCTTTGGTTATTGCAAGTGAATGTGTCTATATTATTATTTGTGTTTTTCTATAGGTTTTGTTTATGGATACTTGGAAATGAGGCAACTTTGATGAATAGTAAATCTGTGTGGAGGAATCTGGTAAAAGACGCAAAGGAACGTGGCTGTTTCCATAGTGCCGGAGAAGACGAGTCATTAGCGCAGGCTATTGCTTGTGCAAACATTGAGTTTAACCAGCTTGACAATTCAAAATGGAAGGTAATTATTTGATTTGTGTTCTTTTGGTTCATTCTCATTCTTTGAGACTTGACTTTACGCATGTGAAACAGCTTTGCTTCAGCGACGAGTTCAAGAAATATGTGGGAGAAATCAAGAACCCGGAGATTTACAGGAAGATAAAGAATTTCTTAGAAAGGATATCTCAAGGTTGGCTTAATGAAGAAGAGACGGAGAGAGACAATCTGGTTTCTTCCTTGCAGCTGTTAAAACAAAGCAAGATCGACAACATTCTAAGGCTCTCTTGGTACTAATGTTGAGGTAAGAAGTCAAAGATACGATTTCATCAAGACTATCTTAATTTTGACAACAGATCATACACTAAAACCTCGGTATTTTGTTGTTTAAATTCTAGATAACAAAAACAAAGCTACGATCTGGTATTCTCATGAGTCTTCCCGCTTTGAGAAAGCTCAATAACATGCTAATGGTAAGTAAAAGACTTGAATTAGACAGATTATATAACCAAGATTCAAGATTGCCAACATGATTGGTTTGACTTTGTAGGAAATATTGGATAGTTTCACAGATAATGAGTTCTGGTACGTTGAAAGAGGTAGCTCATCTATGAACTCGAGTGGTGGTGGTAGATATACAGGAACGTTTAGGAAAGTGGTGGTTCAACGGAAAGACGAGAAATTGTGGCTTCCGGTGCCATGTGTTCCTGCTGAAGGTTTATCGGAAGAAGAACGAAAGCATTTGCGTCACAAACGCGATTGTGCCAGTCATATACATAAAGCAGCATTGGCCATTAACGATTCTACTCTTAATGACATGGATATTCCTGATTCTTATCTCACCACTCTTCCAAAGGTATATATACACATATATGATTAGGGGAAATATAAAAAGATAACTATTATTGCGACTAATATAGAAAATGTTGAAACCAAATCGGTGTTGTTGTGGACAGAGTGGGAAAGCAAGTGGAGGAGACGTGATATACAAGCACCTATGCACAGCTGAGAAGTTTTATCCTGACCAGCTTCTCGACATCTTGAAGATCACATCGGAGCATGAGGCGCTTGTGCTGGCGGACAATATATTTTTAATTTGATTTCACTATTTCTTGAAACCAAGATTGCATTTTGATTTTTGAGTTTATTTGTTATCTCATGTAAGTGATATACATTAGATCGTAAAAACGGGGTTTGTTTGATGTTTATAAGTGGGTTTTGAGAAGTATATAGTAGTAGAGTGAAGTATAGTAGGACAAAGATTAACTTTAAGTCCCTAAACCAAATTATGTTTTACCACATTTTATCTTTTTATGTAATTTGTTATTAAGATTTCAATTGTATCGTTTTTTTTTTTGACCTCAATTGTATCGTTCTTTAAACCAACAAAAGCAATAAAAGAACATGTAAACATTTTGGTTTCGTATGTGCGTGAGTTACTTAGTCGTATATGCTTTATTATTTTCTTATGAGAAGTAGTAATTGATGATTTACGCAAAAGAAAAGTTATCAAAAATACCCATTATTAAATCTTAATTTTTTTTTCATACGATACAAATGTAAATAAGCTTTCTGATTGAAAGTTCTTAAAGCTTTACCTTTTTTTTTTCTATTGATATATCTATATCTTTATATTATGATTGAAAGAACTTTGGGTGGTGATTTGTATTGGTGAAGGGGAGCCAAAGTTTTTTTTTTAACTTGACAACAATGGCGACGCAATATAGCATTAGAAAAGTGAAACCAGTAGAGAAAGCAAGTGAAACCAGTGGAAAAAGCCGAAGCTGAAGCAGAGAAAGAGGAGCTTGTGTTACAAGATACTTTTGCTCAAGAGACTGCTCTTTTGATTGAAGATCCCAACATGTAAGGAAATCTCTCTCCATTTAAAAATTTAATCTAATTTACTAGAGTGAGCTGCCTTTGCAAGTGTTTTAACGGTTGTTTTGATTCTTTGGGATTGTTCTAACAAGAAGATCGCTGATAAGTTTGGACAAAGGACTTCGATTTACCGAGGTGTTACTCGGTAAGTTCATTCTATTATGACAAGAAGAATCCAAGGTAGTTGTGTTGTGATTAAGGAATTAATTAATTAAACTATTTTGTGTTATTTGACCTTTGGTCAAAGACTTGAAGGTTATTATTACTATTAGTTTAAGTGCAAAAGTTACTAATGTAATATTATTTGATTGATTGATATGCAGACATAGATGGACGGGAAGATATGAAGCTCATCTATGGGATAATAGTTGTAGGAGAAAAGGTCAGGCCAGGAAAGATCGTCAAGGTATATATATTTTTTTAATTTGATTTCACTATTTCTTGAAACCAAGATTGCATTATGATTTTTGAGTTTATTTGTTATCTCATGTAAGTGATATACATTAAATCGTAAAAAAACGGGTTTGTTTGATGTTTATAAGTGGGTTTTGAGAAGTATATAGTAGTAGAGTGAAGTATAGTAGGACAAATATTAACTTTAAATCCCTAAACCAAATTATGTTTTACCACATTTTATCTTTTTATGTAATTTGTTATTAAGATTTTAATTGTATCGTTCTTTAAACCAACAAAAGCAATAGAAGAGCATGTAAACATTTTGGTTGCGTATGTGCGTGAGTTACTTAGTCGTATATGCTTTATTATTTTCTTATGAGAAGTAGTAATTGATGATTTACGAAAAAAGAAAAGTTATCAAAAATACCCATTATTTAATCTTATTTTTTTATTCATACGATACAAATGTAAATGAGCTTTCTGATTGAAAGTTCTTAAAGCTTTACCTTTTTCTTTTTTCTATTGATATGTCTATATCTTTATCTTAGGATTGAAAGAACTTTGGGTGCTGATTTTTATTTGTGAAGGGGAGCCAAAGTTTTTTTTTAACTTGACAACAACGGCGGCGCAATATAGCATCAGAAAAGTGAAACCAGTGGAGAAAGCAAGTGAAACCAGTGGAAAAAGCCGAAGCTGAAGCAGAGAAAGAGGAGCTTGTGTTGCAAGATACTTTTGCTCAAGAGACTGCTCTTTTGATTGAAGATCCCAACATGTAAGCAAATCTCTCCATATTTAAAAATTTAACCTAATTAACTAGAGTGAGCTGCCTTTGCAAGTGTTTTAACGGTTGTTTTGATTTTTTAGGGTAAAGTATATTGAACGTGAATTGGCTAAGAAGAGGGGGGAAAATATTGATGATGCGGAGGAGGTTGAGAATAAGTTAAAGCAGAGTGGAAGATGAGTTATATAAAGATATGTGATCATCCTAAAGTAAGTTGCTTTACCTAATGTAACACAATGATTGTTTAGTGTTTTATGTGGTACATGAGATTACGAATATTGTTACTAAACATCTTCCTTCTCAGGTTAAGAAGCGTAGTTCGGAAGAGAGCTCGAGTAGACTACCGGAATAGCAAAAGTCCAACCCCCAATCGAGTATCGGAGTATGAATGTTGTTAAATACACTTTCTTTGATTTGATGATAAACTTTTTGAGTGTTTTAATGACTAATGGTTTGTTTTCTGGGTGGATGGTATTCACACGAAAAACATGTGGGAAAAAAACGCATCATAATTCAATAAATTTTATGTTTTAGAGTACATGCATCTAATGCCTATATCTTATCAATTATGATTGAAGATGTGTCAAAACAAATATGATTTGAGCATATGTTCTAGATTCAGTTAGAATATGTACGCACAATACAATCTAAACACTATATAATAAGCAACCTTGGTCATGAGGTGAATGCTATACAACCTAAACACTAAAAGCAACTTGGTCATGAGATGATCTATTCTCTTAATCGACATACATTATCCCAAATCTTACATCAACGGTTTGTCTTCTTATAAGTTTTTTTTTGTCAATATGGAAATATAGATTGAGATGAGATCCAATTCTCTTTGGTGTGAATCGTGTGATGAAAACATATGATCACTATTAAACCAATGCATCTACTCTTAGTTCCATTTCTACTCATCCAAATCTTAATTGTGTAACTAAATTATGGAGTATATCTTATCATCTAGACCAGTTCAGAAAAATATGATTTCAATAAACAGGTAAAAGAAGAAGAGCAAAACCATATTGCAATAACAAACTTGATTTATACTCAGTTAAGATGATAATCTTCACGATTCCACTACGTTTATCATATGTGAAATTATTTGTGTATATGCAAACCTAACATTTGATATGAATTACAAACCAAACTACGTCGATCAAATGGATGTGAAAGATAAAAGAAGACATGCGAGTGCCACTAATAGTTATGAAGTTGTTCTCATGCTGTTGAATGGCAGGTAAAAGATATTTACTCTACCTTTAGGACAGTTACATTTTAAAGTTATCACTGTTAAGATTTTTATTAATTTGATAAACATGTAAGAATGAGACCTCGTGTCAAAGACAACTACGCTTCTCAATTCATGTCTATATGGCAATCAAACGGGTGCCATATCCGAACCTGTGTTTTGTGTAATGTGGTTTATGAGGGTTGGAGAATATGAAGGTATGTAACATAAGTTTTTTCTGATATAATCATCATAAGGTAATCAATAAATCCACCTAAAATTCTAAATATCCATAGGTGCACTATGTTTGGAAAAGTACCTTGGACTCTTCGAAGATCTTCATAAAACCAGAGTTCGAAAGACTGGAGCATCACCAAGCTATGTAAGATGTAATTATGTATATAAAATCAAGTTCTGTATGATGTTAAAGTAAAATTTCTTAAAACACTTTATATATTTACAGGTCTGAATTTGCTGGGTGTTATTACATAAACCATGTGATGAAGCAACAAGGTGAAAACTCAGGCACTCAAATGTAAAGTATGGGGTGTTGGCCGTTTAATTTTCTCTTTTTAAATGTCTTTAAAATTTAGTATGTTTGTATTAACCGCTACTTGAAATCCAACTTTGCATTAATCTCATCTTTATTTTGTAATTGAGATAGTACATTATAATATTGAATCTCAATATCTGTTTACTACATTTTAGTTGTTTATTTTAAAGACTCAATTAATATTTTACATTGAGAGTATTATTTATTTTTAGTAAGATAAATATTTCTCTATATATGCAAATACAAAAACTTCTTGACAATTCAATAAACCATTATAAACTTTTTCAAAAGATAAAACATTATATTTAAATATGTCAATTATTACATATTTGTTCAGAAAAGTAATATATCATAAAATATCAAAACTGTTCTTATTAAAATCTAAATACCGCGCTTTAAGCGCGGGTACCTCCCTAGTTATATTTATAATGGCACATTTGTTGATAAGCTCTGTTAACTGACGAAACCTATATCATAACTTTTTTTTTTGTGCACCACCGATATCATAACTAATTTTCGTAAGTTATTAGTTATATGATGATGAATTTGATGGATTAAAAGTTGAAAAAAACAAAAAAAAAAACCATTAGTTTTATCTGGTTTCCAAACGTGAGTTTAACCTTAGCTTGTCTTATACAGAAAATCATTATTAGATGAGACGAGAGGTCTGGGAGAGGTATCAAAACTTTTTCTCTTCGAATCTCACTTTTGATGGTAAGCTATTAAAAAAAACCATTACTCTCACTTTTGAATGACAGACCAGAGAGCAGTTGCGGCGGTTGCCTCCACCGCTGGAGCTGCCATCGCCACGCAATCGTAGGAGAACGAACGTCTTGGCAATTTGGCTATTTTCGTAAATTAAAAATTTGTCGGGTCACAAATTTTTATTCACGTAATTAAAATTTGTTTATGGCTTTTGGATTTGTGATTCATGATGGTCCACAAATTCGTTAATAATTTTTAATTAAAGTACATGGCTTTTGGAATAGTGCAACCGAGTAGGAGGGCTCTGTTCTTCAGCCAAACCTTGTTGGAATGGGTGTATGGGAATCTAGGGGACAACGGGTTGCAGTATAATGTTCCTTGGATTACAGATTTTGGCATTATAATTTGGTGGAGATGGAAGTGGCATTGTGGAAACAGAACCGGCTATGAAGCCGGCCTATAGGCCAAGCTGATGAAGCATCAGCTTGCGGTCCTTTAAATTATAATGAAAATTCGGTCTTCTTTTACCAAATATTTCTTTGGTCTGGTCGTATAAGAAGTGCATTGAAGGGTTGCATAACACGAATTCGAACAGCTTGACATTCAGCTTTCCGGGTTTTTTGTTTTTTTCTTTTGAAGTAACATTAAATTAAAAGAAAATGTATTGAATCCACTTTAAAAATTCAGCCCATTTTTTTTTTTGATTGTGGCCTTCGAAATGTTAGAGACGGCTCTGACTACAAGTAAGCCAAACACCAGCTTGCGGTCGTTCAGCTCTATATTAAGGTAAACGGCCGATAATTTGGAAGAAATGTCTTTAGTTTACTGGTAAGTGTATGTTTGCCTTGAGATAGGAGGTTATGAGTTTGATTCCTCTGTATATTTTTTCAGTTTCTTTCTTTTTCTTTTTAATTACTTTTTTTTTTTTCCTTTTCGATGAATAAACAATTTTATTTTTTTGCTTGTGGCCACCAAATCTCTAGCGCCGGCTCTGTGATGTGTTTGGGGAAAAAGGTAAGTGTCGGGATAGAGTGCAGTTTGTAAAGGATGTGGTAGTGAAGTTTATCAAGCACATTCTAAACTTTTGCAACAATGGTACGCAAGTAACACGGGAGCTGCAGGGGATAGCTTGGTCTCCACCGCAAGGTGCTTGGGTGAAATTGAATATGGATTGTGCATCTCGTGGTAATCCGGGACTAGCCACCGCGGGTGGGATTTTGCGTGATAGTGAGGGGCGTTGGATTTCCGGGTTTGCTTTCAACATCGGCTTTTGTTCTGCTCTATTGGCTGAACTCTGGGGTATCTATTACGGTTGGTGATTGCATGGGAGATGTGTGTTACGTGATTGGAGTTGGAAGTTGATTCCACACTCGTGGTTGGTTTTCTCAAGACATGAATACATGATACTCATCTCCTGTCATCTCTAATGCGTTTGTGCTATGTCTTACTATCGAAGGACTGGTCTGTCCGTATTACTCATGTGTATAGAGAGGCGAATCGTCTTGCCGACGGATTGGCTAGCTATACATTTTCATTAACGTTTGGTTTGCAGTTGTTAGATGTTTGTCAGAGTAGTGTGTTTTTGGTTCTTACAGAGGATGCGAACGGGTTTGTGTGCCCTCTACGTGTTCGTCTGTAGCTTGTACTTTCTTTTTTAATAAATTAAGAGAGCCTAGGTTCCATCTTTCTTACCAAAAAAAAAGTACATGGCTTTTGGATATTTGCATACAAAATCAAAATCGTATATTTTTTATATACCACGGCTCAAAACGTTATGGGATTCAAAATTACACACACCACACTTATTAATTTTCAACTGATTGGAAATAGCATCCAATGTTAAATAATTGTTCAACTTTGTTTGTAATATGTAATAGAGTTTTAATTAGCTTTAGTTAGATTGCGCGCGGTGTACTTTATATACGCCCCGGCTCTTCTCGTGTGATGGATCGATCATTTATTCACGCGTAGTTACATAGACCATAGACGCAGAACTCGCCGACTTCACACGGATTGTTACACTGTCCACAATGATGTTTGTCGTAAGCCAAGTAAACGCATTGGCCGCGACAACATGTTTGTGAGAACTTGCATTTGTTCTTACACGCGCCGCAGTTCTTGTCGTCGTTGCTCACGTCTATGCACTTGTTGTTGCAGCATGTCACGGTCGAGTTGCTTCCTCCGCCTCCGTAGAGATTACATATTTCAGGGTCCTTGTTGCAATGGTCCGCAGCGTTAGGGTTTCGCTCGCCTACTTCCTTCTGAGCCAAGAACCGACTTGGCCTTATAGTAGGCTTACCCGGTACATCGAAGCTCGTGTGCTCCACAGTGGTGGTGGTTGTTGTTCTGGTTGTGATGACTGCGATTGTGATTGCGGTTGTTATTGCGATGGTCACGAGTAGCTTCAAGAGAGCCATTTTCTTCGGAGCTTTGGGGCTGTGTGTGTGAAAGGGAGAGAGAGAGAGGTTGTTCTTCTTTTTTCTTCTTAATTAGAGAGACTGTGAAAGAGAAAGAATTGAGATTGGTGAGGAAGGAGAGGATGGGGTTAGGGTTTATATATAGTTGTCGTCAAGTAGAGTTGACGCAAGGAAATGCGCGCGGTAACAAAATGTGATTACATATTTATTTTCCGTTTAGGTTTGTAAGTATTTTATGATTATTTGTTTTTTGTCCATAAATATAAACAAATAAAGGAAACAATTAGAATACAAACGCATGTATATAATTGTTATGGTGCGTGCATTACGTCTTTAGGAATGAAGAAGAAATACAAAAATATGTATTTAACATGGTGAAACCAGTTGACTACTTGTTTCGAGATATTTTATTTAGTTGCTAGATGAACTTTTACCGCATGAGATAATTAATCCATCTCCCCATTGGCCGACCTGAGGTAATTCAGGCGAGTTGAACGGAGAAGCAAAGGCATCCAATTTTTTTTTAAATGATTTTTCTTGGTAGCGAGAACCAAGAAACATTGATTTATCTTTCTAATAAGGGCAAAATTATTAGACAAGCCAGCTTTAACTTGTGTATTAGAAAACACGTTCCTCCGTTAGTGTGCATGTAAGAATGGACATATATACTTTTACTTGTGTATTAGAAAACACGTTCCTCCGTTAATTAATCTACATGTATACTTTCAAGATGAAACGTTCATTACAAGTTTGAAAATATGAATTAGTGTGCATGTAACACACTAACACTACGTTAACTAATGAAGTTAAACTACGCTCATGTTGACACGAAAGGGTTCTTAATTCGCTTTTGACTCAATATAAAATTTTCATTCACGTTTTTGTATTGCTACTCAGCTGGAATAGGAGGTTATAGGTCGTGTGTTCGTCAAGTTTTTTTTTTTCCATGTATAACATAAACAGTTCAGTATATGAAGCAGTTTTAATGTAGTATTGAAGTATGGTTCTTATATATAGTTTATAACAGATTTTTTATATTAAAAATTTGACAAGATTATTATTTCTTTCATAAAAATTGATCAATCATCAAAAGTAAGGACAAAACAGTAGAACAAATAGATTGATTTAAAATTAAAACTTTGTTTGTTGATTCAAAGTTGACTATGTATGATATGATTAGTTAGATATCTAACTATAATTAGTTTCTCAAATTATATAAAAAAAAAATTCCGTAACATGTGTAATGTGTTATATGACAAATTTAAAATGTCAAACTATAAGGTTGATGCAGAGGGCCAGGAAGTCAAATGGTCAACTCTTTTCTCGCATAAGTTACAACACACTTCAACTTTACGGCATTAAAGTCAACATCATTCTTCTATTGGCTGTATTCTGGCCTCTACAAATTAATGTACACTGTACGTCTACATATTTTGTATTTTGTGTTAATTTACATTATCACACGATGCGTAAACTCTTTTTTACATACGAGATATGCTGAAAACGTATTCCTAGTCCGATACGAAGTATGTATAAATATTTTTAATATATTGAAACAAACAAATGTACGCCAAAAAACTATTTCATAGCTTCCACTCTTCAAGCTAGTGCTAGTCTACCATTTGAACTTTGCTAAATTTTTAAAATTAGTTTACAGGCCCATATCGATATAGGTTTTTCCCCCACCCTTTATTTAACCAAATTATAATTTGAAAACTGGTTTCTTAACCCAATCTCCTATATTAGTGTAATTATATTTATAATGGCCCATTTGTTGATAATCTCTGTTATATGATGATGAATTTGATGGATTAAAACAAAAACCATTGGTCTCAACTGGTTTCCAAACGTGAGTTAAGCCCTTGTCCTATACAGAAAATCATTATTAGATTGGACGAGAGGTATCAAAACTTTTTAACTTCGAATGTCACTTTTGGTTTATTGCACTAGTTATATAATTGTGTTTATGTTCTTTCTTTTTTTTGTGTGTTTAATTTATAATCAAAGCTTAATTCTTTTGACTGCTAAAGAATCCGGAAGGAGTGATCAGTTTCCTCAATTCATATGGCCTCTGTTAGCTTTACATATATTAACTTTAGTTAGATTGATTGCGGTACTCATCGTCACAAAGTAGTATAACAACTAAAAAGCATATCAACCAAAAGAAAGAAAGAAAGAAAAAGTATTTGAAAATTGTAAACCAATTAATCTAATCTTGCTTTATAAGGCCTTCTATTTCTGAAATAAAACAAATCTATAATTGACCCTGAACAAGTGAACATAAGTACACTAATAAGTAAGCAATACGCGTAGTTTTCATGAATTTTATCTTTATGTCTTAATTAGTGTTCTATATGTACACTTAATCTTGCGGTTAATAAAAGATGTCTACATTACACACACTCAATTTAGACACACGCCAATTTGTCCAAATCACATGCATGAATCCGCGTTTTTCATCCAGCCCACAAAACTCCCAGCTAGCTTATCAATCTATCCATAACCGAATAAAAATTAAAAAAGTAAACTCTCAAGTCCAACTGTATTCTCGGAGCAAAAGCAAACAAGGAATAAATATTGGGATTCCCAGCTTGCATTCTAATTAAAGACATTGTCACCTGCATTCACATTACGATTCGACCACACATTTTTTCTTTTCTTTACAGCCGCATAAACACACATAAATTAATTACTTCTTAACTTTGTTCAAGTTAAACCCTCTTTTAAGTAGGCTGGAACTGGATTAATCTCGTTCCCACGTTAAAATGGTCTGTAACCACGCGCATTCGTCACGTGAATGTTTCATGCGAGTTTTTTTTTTTTTTTTTTTTTTTCTTTAAAAACTCGTTATCGGAGGATTGAAGTAACGGCGCCGTCCACTCTGGCTTCATGCCGTCAAAGCTGTCATTACCCATTCCTATTCCGCCACGTACAGCTTGTTTCACGCATTTATATTTTATCACAAGTAATGCTTACCAGATTTCATCTGTGTGCGTTGCCAAATATGTACGTATCTGTGTGGTTAGTGTGTGTTCTTTGCAATTAATTTTAAAACAAACTCCTCGATTAAGTATATTACACATTAAATATATACAGATGACTTAACATGCAGCTGTTGGCAACATTCATAAAGTTTGCACTCACAAGATGATCTTGCAGTGAACGTCATACCATACTCATTTTGGTTATGGTATATACTTAAAAAAAAAAAAAAAAAAAACCATATACTTAAGTTTCATTTTTTTAATAAGCATGGTTGTCATTGGTATGGATCATGCTTAAATATTTGCAAAATTCAGACTAAGCTACGCCTGTCATAAGGTTCAATAATTTTGGAACATTGAATATTAGATTAAACTGCTGTAAACAGTAAACAAATAGTAATATAATTTATCCAAATATAGGTAAAGTGAAAGATAAGCTAAAAGTAATGGAGCTTCATAATTGGTGGAGAAGAAATCAATAAAATTAAGAATAAAGAATGTCGTATCAGACTTTGAACCAAATACCCCATGCCAAAGTCACATACACACACTTCTACATACCCAAAACACACACATACATAAAAACTCTTATATATAAACCATTTGCTTAAACAATTCAACATCTCTTATTCATCAAAAAAAATTCTCCCACTCTCTAAAAATTCACATCTACTCTGTTTTTCTTCTTTTTGTTCTGTTCCTAGTTCCTAACTATGGAGATGAATTGGACAAGAGGACCAATCATAGGTCGAGGCTCCACGGCCACCGTCTCTATAGCAATCTCAAACTCCGGTGAGATCTTTGCTGTCAAATCCGCAGAGTTGTCTTCCTCAACGTTCTTGCAGAAAGAGCAATCGATCTTGTCTACATTGAGCTCTCCTCACATAGTCAAGTACATAGGCTCTGGTTTGACGCGTGAGAACGATGAATCGGTTTACAATATCCTGATGGAATACGTTTCTGGCGGGAGTCTACACGATCTAATCAAAAATTCCGGCGGGAAGTTGCCGGAGCCGGCGATAAGATCATACACGCGACAAATTCTCAACGGTCTGATGTATCTTCACGAGAGAGGGATCGTTCACTGCGACTTGAAGAGTCAGAACGTGCTGGTAGAGGAGAACGGCGTTTTGAAAATAGCTGATATGGGTTGTGCTAAAACGGTTGGCGAGTCTGATTTTTCCGGTACACCGGCGTTTATGGCGCCTGAAGTTGCTCGTGGTGAAGAACAGAGGTTTCCGGCTGATGTGTGGGGTTTGGGATGTACGGTGATGGAGATGGTGACTGGATCAAGCCCTTGGCCGGAGCTAAACGACGTCGTTGCTGCAATGTATAAGATTGGTTTCTCTGGTGAGTCGCCGGAGATTCCCGTGTGTGTATCGGAGAAAGCTAAAGACTTTTTGATGAGTTGTTTCGAGAAAGATCCAAAACAGAGATGGACAGTGCAAGAATTGCTTAAACATCCTTTTCTTGACAACGACGACGAATCTAGTGAGTGTCTGAACAAGACGTCATCTCCGAGCACTGTGTTGGATCAGCATTTTTGGGATTCATGTGAAGAAGTGTCGAAAAGTCATTTAATTTCGATGGATCATGAAGACCCTTTTGCTGGTTACTCGGAGTCATGGGATTCACCGGCTGATCGGATCAAGAAACTCGCCGGAGATGAATTTTCAAGTTTACCGGATTGGGATAGGGAAGATGACGGCGGGTGGTGTCAAGTGAGAGGCGACGAACATGAGGAAACCGAGGAACGCGACGGGGACCAGGACGTGATTTGCGTTGAAGCAACGTCGTCGTCGACTGAAGAAGTTGGGGATTGGAATTCGAATCAAGACAGCTTGTTCTTGGAATATTCCTCTGACGACATCATTAATAATTTCTACTCTAATGTTGCTATTCAAGGAAATTTAATTGCTTTTTATTATTTTCGTCTTGAAGATAAAAATGTACCAATAAAGAATGTGTTTCGTACTACTACTAATGAGAATAGAAAAAAGAAACATTTGTTTTTCAAATTGCTAGTCATATTAACCAAGTCTGATGAACATTGAACACTGTCCATGTGTTTACAATGAAAGAATCTACACTTCATAATTTACTCAATATTTCATATACAACAAACATATGTCATAATAGACGTTAAGGTTATGTACTAGTTACTAACGATTTTTACTTTTTAGAGACTATTGTGACTCTACAAAGGCAATATAATTCAAAACTGTACATCTTTACAAAGTTGGAAATGGAATAGATGAGATTTGACTATAGATGAAGTCTATCTAGATTTGGTCCAAAATGAAACGTACGTATCTACAGACTACTGACGACGTCTATAGTTCCGTACAACTTTTGGGTGTTCACCTAATAAAACCGCATAGACCCTGTTATGTGAACACAGACGACTCCTTTCTTTGAGTTCATGATCAAAGTCGGCGTTTACTTACTAAGTTGGTCAGCACCCAAGGGCCAAATACATAATTGAAGTTAATAAAGCGGATAAATCCTTTTAGTCAACTTCCACCGTGACACCGTCTAAAATCTAAAAACACATAGACACGGACACTGACAATTTCGTCGGTCTTGATAGTTGATAGTTCTACTGCACAACCATCATTTGAACATTCTTCCTTTGACACCAATTACCTAACAAAACAAATGATTTAAAAAAACAAAATTCAATATCGCACAATTTATTAGGTACCGTTTGCGGAAATTTGTTGTAACATTAATTATATATTTTCCGTACCTTAGCCAAAGACAACAAACAATATATGAATTTAAGAACACCACTCATCAGTACTAGACTACTAGTATAATGAAAATCTCTGGAGTCTGGACGACTAAAGCTCTCACTTTCACTTAGAATAAATGTATTGTGTATAGTACAACTACTTTTCTTTTAAAATTGATATAATTTTTTTTTATGGTTAATTATGTGTTTCCTTTTAAAATCATTAAAACATTGATCTTAACTGTTGTAAGCTAATTTACAAAACAAAAATGAAACAATAATAATAGTATTACAAACCATTTTCTCGTACCATATCATTGCCACTATCTTTAGTACATGTCATAAACGCATAAACATATAGTTTACCTACAAAATGAAAACTAATCACAGGTAGAAGAAGTTCGTTGTGAAGGCTTCATGGTGGTGATTGATGACTCAATGCTGATGTCATGATGACTTCATCAAATGCAGAACATACAAAAGAGTACTTTGTCATCTCATTTCTTTCAGTAATTTGTATTGGTTTCTAATAGTGGTAAGTGGTGAATGCCCAAATTTGACCACCGCATCACATAATAAACTTATAAACAAATTGAATAAACGTAACTAAAACAATCTCACTAAATTTTTCCACAATTACGGTAAGAACAATGAGCCGGTTTGAAAAACCATTGCAAACAAATTCCTCGGTGAAACTGTACCTACTTATATTTTTTTTTTCAAGCTGTTCAGCATTTAGCTTACCAATAAATGAACATGTTATGATGTTATCCCAATGCAACAATTATTTCAGTAGTTCCAAAATATACATCAAAACTTTAAGTTATACATATACGACGTAATGTCTTGTGAAACTATTACATCACATGTTACTAAATCATTATTTCAGATAAATTTATTAGAGATGAAAAGAGTTGACTTGAGAAAAATGATGGGAAAGAGTTATTGTTGGCAAACGCAGTCAATAGAAATATCATTATATCTGAAGCTCTGAACCTTTTATTTTGTCATCTTATGTTCTGATCATCTTTGATGCCTTCCATTAGATGGCTGGAGAGTAGGTGGTGTATTATACCCTTATCCATTCCAATATTAAAACTCTTTTATTATCAGTTTTTTTTTTTGTTGTTGTCATAATTTATTATCAGTTTGAAATTTATAATCTGGTAGAAATTTTATTTTATTTTTGTTGTTGCTTCTAGTGGCTGTTATGTACTATGTCATGTATGTGTGCAATAAATTATATGAAAGTATTAAGTATATAACAACTTTTATTTAAGTAAATCACTCTTTGTATTTGGTACGTCTACCTTCATTATTTTATTTTTGAAAAGCAAGCTAGAGATGTCGAATGAAGCTCAAGCCCATTATTTCTGTTAATGTATAAATCCAATTGAAAGACCCTTTAATATAATTGAAACAACGTCGTAAATAGAGTGGGTTAGTGTTGGCCAGTGGACGGAAGGGGACAACTTTTTGAAATAGCAATCGAAGAGAGCTTCTTCCTTCGCAGTGAGTGAGTTTGATTATAGCAATGGAGGCTACGGCGGCGCTCCCATTCTCGTCAGTTATCTCTTTGATTTATTATCAATTTGAAATTTATAAACTGGTAGAAATTATATTTTATTTTTGTTGTTTCTAATGGCTCTCATGTACGTACTACTATGTCATGTATGTACGTATTTAAGTACTAGGTAATATCCCGCACAAATGTGCGAGTTGTTGTATAATAATATATATATATATATTAGTTAATTTAAATTTATTTGATAAAAAAATAATACAAATTAATTTAAATGTCATTAACATTTTTTCCAATTTTATTTATTCAAATCATACAATATCAAAATATAAAACTTTTAAAATATAATCATACATACATTATACATATCTGTTATAGTTATTTGTGTTTTTATTGTTCAACTTTGATAATAATTTTCATTAGTTTTTTTGAGCATTGAGTAATAACTTATTATTAGTAATAATAAAAAAATTTTACTATGTAATTTAAATATATAATTTAAGTTTTTTCATACAAACTAACACATAATATAAATTATTTAATCATTAAAAACTAAACTATTATGAAAAATACATATCTCCTATAAAATCATATGAAATGCAATCAAAATTTTAAAATAAGATTCCCAAAGATTTTTTTTATAATTTTTTTTATATCCACTTAGTTTAAGATATATTGCTAGGTTTAGTTATAAGTTTTAATCCTTGTAATAAAAGCTAGATAGAAAAAAAAAACAATTTGTTTTTCTATATAGAAAAATCTTTAAAGTAAATATTTGAATTGTTTTTTTATATAGCAAAATCCTTAAAGTACATATATTTGAATTAAATTTTAAAATAATGATTTTTATATGTTGAATTACAAACTAAATATAATGATGAGTATTCTAAAATATATTTATTACAATTTTGTTGGAGGTAAGACAGAGGTAAGAAAAATTGATCTGATAATTATATTACAAAAATTTATTTCATGAGAACATTTCAAATTTGAAGAACAAAATAAATATACATGAATTTGTAAGAACTAAACAAACATCTCAAGTAAGGAATTAAGATGTTTTCTTTAGCTTGATTACCTTGAGATGATTATAACCAAAATATTATTATGGTCATCAAAATTTTATTATTCATATTTGAATACATATTAGAATACATATGTATTAAATCAAAATAATATAAGAAAACAAAGAAGAAAAAAAGAAGTACATAAAAAATAAGAAAAAAAATCAAAACAATGTAAAATATATAGTAAACAAAAAAATATATAATCAAACCCTTAGTTTTCAACCTATGCAAGAACATTATAAAAAACTAAGAAAATATTTAGGATTTGGGATATGGTGGAGGAGTATGTGAGAATGATTATTTATAGGGTAAATGGAAGTTGTAAAATATATAGTAAATAAAAAATATAATCAAACCCTTAATTGGGTTTTCAACCTATGCAAGAACATTATAAAAAACTAAGAAAATATTTAGGATTTGGGATATGGTAGAGGAGTATGTGAGAATGATTATTTATAGGATAAAAAATGATGGAAGTTGTAAAATATATAGTAAACAAAAAATATAATCAAACCCTTAATTGAGTTTTCAACCTATGCAAGAACATTATAAAAAACTAAGAAAATATTTAGGATTTGGGATATGGTGGAGAAGTATGTGAGAATGATTATTTATAGGATAAAAAATGATGGAAGTTACATTTCTACAATAATTAAATTAGAAGAGTTACAATTATAATTAATAGTATGTTTAAATGAAAATGAATGGAGGTGAAAAAATGAAATCACAATTTATGTAATCTGAGTTACAATTTAGTAACAAATAATGAATTTAAAGTATGCATTAATATATATGACTAAATGTATTGTTTGATTTAAAATAAATATTAAAACTTTAAAAATTAAATGTCAAAGGGACCAATAAAGGGGACCAATGAAACCTTACTTTTTAGATATATGATTTCACTCTTGCATTTGGTATGTGTACCTTCATTATTTTATTTTTCAAAGCAAGCTAGAGGAGATGTCGAATGAAGCCCAGGCCCATTATTTCTGTTAATGTATAAATCCAATTGAAAGGCCCTTTAATATAATTGAAACGACGTCGTAAACAGAGTGGGTTAGTGGTTGGACCAGTGGACGGAAGGGACAACCTTTTGAAATAGCAATCGAAGAGAACTTCCGTATCAATGGAGGCTACGGCGGCGCTCCCATTCTCCTCAGTTATCTCTTCCAGACAAAACCTTTCTTATTCTTCTTCCTCGATTCGCGTTTCTTCTCCGACTTCTTTGTTCCTCTCCCGGAAGAATCCTGGCAAATTCAAATACCCGAGAAGCCTCTCCGTCCGTGCATCTTCTTCCTCCGACTCTGGTAAATTTCTACTGTTTATTCCTTTTATACTTCATTCGATTTGTTTTTTTTTTTCCTCTTTGTTTTTTAGGTTTTTATTTAAATTTATATTTGTCTCTGTGGTGAGTAGTTGTGACTTTGCTTGACTACGGAGCTGGGAATGTTCGGAGCATCCGAAATGCTCTTCGCCATCTCGGTTTCACCATCAAAGACGTATGAATCTAATTTTATTTCCTTTTTTTCTCTCATTTTCATTCATGGGAACTGTAGTCAATGATTAGGGAAATGTAGTGATCTTTTAAGTGTCGTTATGCAAAGACTGATATAAACTTTGTAAATGTTAAGGTTCAAACGCCAGGTGATATTTTGAATGCTGAACGACTCATATTTCCTGGTGTTGGAGCTTTTGCACCCGCCATGGATGTACTTAACAAAACCGGGTACGTGTATTACTAATCTCTGTGGATTTCTCTTTTCATTGATTTGTATATCAATTACCACCAAGTAGCTTTCTTTGTTAAGTAGCTCAAGTTCGAAGGTCTTCGTATGTAGCTAATCTCTAACCACATCTCATGTTTAAATCATATAAAGTGCTTTTCATTCGGTGGTGTTCTGTAAAGCCTAAAGTTTAATCTGTTTTGATTTTTCGGTTCTTTGATGTTTCAGGATGGCTGAAGCATTGTGCACATATATTGAGAATGACCGTCCATTTCTAGGCATATGTCTTGGGCTACAACTACTTTTCGAGTCTAGTGAGGAGAATGGACCAGGTTTAGCTCCATTGCTCCACTTCATGTTATATATTCTAGAATCTTTCCGTCAATACATTCAACATGATCTACTTTATGGTATCATGTGTTTTATACTTAAGCATCTGTGTATTTGTGTTAGTCAAAGGTCTTGGTTTGATACCGGGAATTGTTGGACGCTTTGATACTTCTGCTGGTATAAGAGTACCCCACATTGGCTGGAATGCTTTGCAAGTGGGCAAGGATTCTGAAATTTTGGATGATGTTGGAAATCGTCATGTATATTTTGTTCATTCGTATCGCGCCATTCCGGTATGGATAATAATCTTGTCTTTTTTTCTTCTGTCATTTTCATATACGGACCTTTGTTTTGCACTTCTTCTACGTGTATCCTAAAACTTCATTTCTGTAATTTTTGTAGTCAAATGAAAACAAGGAATGGATTTCGTCTACGTGCGACTATGGTGACTCCTTTATATCTTCCATTAGAAGGGGAAATGTGCATGCAGTCCAATTCCATCCCGAGAAGAGCGGGGGTATGAAATTTTCGTGTAGTTTACTTCATCTCTTATTCAGAGTGTATTTTCGTATGTAGTCTTGTACTAATTCTGAGTCTGGAAATTTTCAGAGGTGGGGCTTTCTGTTTTAAATAGGTTCTTGAATCCAAATTTACAAGCGACAAAGGTAGCTTTCACTCTAACCTTACATGTACGAGGTTCCTAATTTTTTGGTGTCTAATGGAAACCACATTTTACTTGAAGACAGAAGCCAATGGAAGGGAAGGCTTCAAAGCTTGCAAAGAGGGTAATAAGCTTTAAAAATAATTATTGGATGTCTGTCTCCTCCACAACTTTGCTATTAACTATTATGGTAGACAGGTTTTTCTAACTATTATTTTTTCTTTAGGTGATTGCTTGTCTTGATGTCAGGAGTAATGATAAAGGAGATCTTGTAGTAACTAAAGGGGACCAATATGATGTGAGAGAGCAATCTAATGAAAACGAGGTATGTGAAAATTGTTGCTTGCTTCAAGCTCTTATTCTGAGCTGTGTTCTACTGTTCTTTGTGAAAATATGAAACATTGTTGGTGCTGGATGTTTTTGTGATAAATCCATATCTTACATGAGAGGTTTTGGATTTCACTAATTATTCTCCTCTGAAACAATATGCTCTGGATTTATTAACTTTTCCTGCGCAGGTTCGAAACCTTGGCAAACCTGTTGATTTGGCTGGGCAGTATTACAAAGATGGTGCAGATGAGGTATGCTTTCACAGTACTGTGTTTGTTCATGTTGCAATAAGAGGTTAATAGCTCCAAGAATCTTTATTTAGATTTGGTTTGACACTTAAACATGCTGCTTGTGGTTTTTAGATTAGCTTTTTAAACATAACTGGATTCCGCGATTTTCCGCTAGGGGATTTGCCGATGATACAGGTACCTAGATTTTTTTTTCCTCATTAGGATTGAAGTATTACTTCCGCACAGTTTTCTCCCCGATTTAGATCACTTTCCATGCTTTATAGGTGTTGAGGCACACATCAAAGAATGTGTTTGTACCACTAACTGTTGGAGGTGGTATTAGAGATTTTACAGATGCTAGCGACAGGTACATGATAATCTTTTTAGCTTGTTTCTGTGAACATTTTTGTGCAGGGATTATGTTCGTTCTTCTTTTTTATCCTGCAAGGATGTTGCAATTTTCTATCCTCTACTCAATATAATATCAAGTTACAATGGCTCAGGTACTATTCAAGCTTGGAAGTTGCTGCTGAGTATTTCAGATCCGGTGCTGATAAGATCTCCATAGGAAGTGACGCTGTTTACGCTGCAGAGGAGTTTGTGAAATCAGGAGTAAGCTTGTAGTTGTCTGTCTAATTTATCTAAGTTGTTGTTCATGATAGTATCTATAACTGACGGGACATTTAAACCCCTTTTCCTGTCTTCTTGTAGGTGAAAACAGGGAAGAGCAGTTTAGAACAGATATCCAGAGTTTATGGAAATCAGGTAATTGTTACCCAGTCCAGAACAATTTGCTTTCTTTTTACGTAAACCTCAGCTTGCAGAAAATAAAGGATGCTAATTGCTTTAAGAAGGATATCAATATCTTAGTTACAGATGGAGTAAAACGTGAATATATTTTTGACTGTTCCTTATATCCTCTAATTTTTGTGTGAAGTCGGATACTTGATAGAATTTCTGTTTTCACAGGCAGTGGTTGTAAGTATAGATCCTCGTAGAGTTTATGTGAACCATCCTGATGATGTGCCATACAAAGTCATCAGAGTGACTAACCCAGGTATGCTGGTGTTATCACCTCTAAAAGAATATGTTGTAGGCTGGTTTATTTATATCATGCACTAGTTTGAGCGTTCTCATGCATTAAAAGTCCAAGGCAAATATTCTTATTGTTATGTTAACCAAAACTCTAGTCTCCTGGAGGACATGATATGGTTCATCTTGCATCAATCTTATATCAGCTTTTTGTCGTTTCCTTGAACTATACTAAGAACGCAGTCGCATTGAATATAGTTTCTCCATAAATTTGCATACAAATGGAATAACCTGGATTTAATCTTTTTGGTGTTAGGACCTAATGGGGAAGAATATGCCTGGTATCAGTGCACGGTAAAATTCCTGCCACCCTTTGCACCATATTATTGATTTTGCCTCATTCCTTGACTACTGGTTCTCAACTAAAAGGTCAGTGGAGGACGAGAAGGTCGGCCTATTGGAGCGTATGAGCTTGCTAAAGCGGTTGAGGAATTGGGTGCTGGTGAAATTCTTTTGAACTGCATAGACTGTGATGGTAAGTACACTCGAAATGTCCTTCGAAACTTTTAATTGGTTTCATATCTGAATACTTGAAGCACCATTACACGCGACAATAAGTGAATATGAACCATGGAAAACAAAAGCACACACAATCACTTATAAGCCTTGTTGTTTCAGGAGTTAAGATCATTATATGCTAAAAGTCAAATCTCTGCGAGTTTCAGGTCAAGGAAAAGGATTTGACATAGACTTAGTAAAGCTCATCTCAGATTCAGTAGGCATACCGGTGATCGCAAGCAGTGGAGCAGGCACTCCCGGACACTTTTCCGAGGTGTTTGAGAAGACAAACGCATCTGCTGCGCTTGCTGCCGGCATTTTCCACCGGAAAGAGGTAAACCTATTTTACTCTTGTAAATACCCTCGTCAGAATCTTACACCTCGTCTGGTGACACTATTATACTACCTTTTGTATGAAGGTACCAATCCAAGCTGTGAAAGAGCACTTACAAGAGGAGGGCATAGAAGTCAGGATCTGAGAATTTTTGGTCTACGTGTTACCATTATTCATGTCGCATTCAACAGGAAGTTCAAATCTTTACCTTCAATAAGCCAATAAGTCGGAACCATCGGAGCTCTAGCAGATCTGAGTGATTTCTCTTATAATTGATTTCTTTTTGTCGAGACCATGATAATTTCTTTTCAAGACATATATGTATTTTATGTTTATTTCCTTGACAGTAAGAAAGCATACATGTTTTCAAAAATATTTACTTTTCAGTTCTCTCGTGTAAAATGTTCATTTCTATTAATAAAGGAAAGAAAGCAAATATTTTTCTCTCGTCTAGAAAAAATGAAGAAATCCAATGGTACGTCTTGAGTCATAAAAGATCATTCAAGCCGAAGAACATCGAAAGGGTCTTTTATTTGATTTTATTCAATCAAAATTAACATGTGTATCAAACTTTGTAACAAGTAAGAACTTAGACACTGAGGCCTATTCTCCCCTATCCGGCAATACTCCGGAACTGTAAAGAAACTCAAAAGAGAAAAATTGTTGTTAACCCCCAAACGTTTTAAAGACACTGCAGGTCTATAACTGGCAAAAAGCCAGACACTTTCTGGCTCCTGAAAACCAACATTTTCATATGTCAAGAAGAAGCCTTTGTGGATCCTCCACAATATCCTTGACACGGCGCAGGAAGTATACAGCCTCTCTCCCATCAATCAGCCTGTGATCATAAGTAAGTGCGACGTACATCATTGGTCTTGGCACTACGTTTCCTCCTACTACCATTGGACGTGACACAATCGAGTGCATACCAAGAATAGCAGACTGCAAAACCGAAAGTTGCTTTTAGTTAAATTAACTTGTTCCTGATAGAGACCCGGTGTGAGAGGAACTGAATTAAACCTGAGGAGGGTTAATGATTGGGGTGCTTATGAGACTTCCATAGACACCACCATTTGAAACGGTGAATGATCCTCCAGCCATCTCATCTATTGATATGGTTCCTTCATTTGCCTTCTTGGCAAGCGAGTTTATCGTTTTCTCTATCTCGGCAAAGTTCATTTGATCAGCACCTCTTATGACTGGTACTACAAGTCCCTGGAAAAGAGACCACAAGAAGAAAATTTCAGCCTCAGATACATGATTGCAATAAGGATGCTATTTAGCACAAACCAATGATACCTAGAGAATGTGACCTAACCTTAGAGGTACCAACAGCGATACTGATATCAACATAGTCTCTGTATATGATATCATCCCCGTCGATAACTGCATTTACAACTGGTTGATGCTGGAGGGCGCTAACGGCAGCCTGAGACAGATAACATAGAATTTGCATTATTTGTTACTGTTACTATTTGACTCTGGCATTGTATAATTAATATCGGGAAAAAGTTAGTAATGCATACTTTGATGAAGCCAGACATAAGCCCCAACTTTACTCCATGTTTTTCATAAAAGGCATCCTTGTATTGGGATCGGAGCTTCATCAAATTTGTCCTACACGAAGAAAGGAGCTCCATAGTTATTAGCAAACAGCATCAAACTGATTAGTGTAATTCAGTACACCAAAAGTACTTGCATAACTGATATAGACATATCTACATGGGGGTCTTAGCTGTTACTCACATATCAACTTCATTGAAAGTTGTCAGCAATGCGAAAGTATTTTGAGAGTCTTTCAATCTAGTTGCAACCCGTTTCCGAAGTCTTGTCATTGGAACCTGCAGTGTTGTTAGATGTCATTCACCAACCATGTTACTGTAAAACTTTTAATTACGGAACAAACCCAACTTTATATTAACCTCTAACCACAGTCATTTAAAGAATGAAAAACAGAAGTAAGATTAGGTGGAAGATTTTGCATACCCGTCTTTCTCTTTCCTTAGGAGGAAGCTGTGGTTCTTTAGCAGACTGTTTAGGTGGTGGTGGCGAGGACGGTGCTTTGGGTTTATCTGCTACAGGAGCAGTTTCCACTTTGGGCTTCTGCTTATCTTCAGCAGGAGGAGAAGGTTTAGGCTCAGAGGTCTCTGGTACCTTCTGAGAGGGGGCAGCATGAGATACAGCCTCAGACTTTGAAATAATGGCGACCTTGGTTCCTGGTTCTACAGTATCTCCTTCCTTGACTAGAAACTGCATTAGAAGACCAAATCAAACAAGTTTACTCAATGTAAGTAACCATAGACACCAGAAAGAGGACAACAATAACGAATGAACATAATACACAACACAAATAGAAAACATGCTTACCTCTTGAATCACACCACTTGCGGGGCTAGCAATATCTATTGTCACCTAATGCAGAAAGAAGAATCAAATAATAATAGTATTTGAAGAAGTTAACCCATAATCTACAAAATGTCTTTAGATAAGGTAAGAAAAATAAAATATTGATACCTTATCAGTTTCAATTTGTGCAATAGCCTCATCAGCCTCGACTCTCTCACCAGGTTCTGAAAGTTAAACATCAGATGAGCCAACCAAAGAACTTTTAGATATATATTTACACATCAGAAAGAACCAGAAAAGACAATGCAAACGAGAAAATTACTCTTCAGAAAGGTTGCTAAGGTGCCATCGGTGATAGATTCCCCCATATGAGGCACAACAGCTTCCACGGTATCTCCTTCAGTAACATTAACAAGAAAGCGTGTGAAAAAACCCTACAAATCCAATGAAAGGTACACTAACAGGAGATTTAAGACAAAAGTTTCATACAAATATGGCAAACCTAGTACCTAAAGTGAAAGAGACAAAGAGCTCAGGTAGAACAAACATACCACTTTCAGATGAAAAAGGCCTGACCCATCTTTGCAGGGTAGAGGAACCTGAGCTCGCTGACCTCGAGAAGCCAGAGTTCCCTGCTAGTGGGATGCAAAGAAAAAAAACTCATAAATCTTAAGAATCTAGAACCCCAAAGTCACATTAAAAAAGTTATACTATGAAATACCTGAGAAAGCAAGGTTATGAAAGCTATGAGCATGAGTTCCACGATGCAGTAATGTCTGTTCAGATTCTCACATATAATTTAAATGAAACTTTATTAGATTATTAATTGGAAAAAGACAGCTTTGGATAAAAGTTTTAAGGTACTTAAAAGAAGTCAGAATACATAGAAAATCTGATCACACGATTCAAGATCACATAACACCGACTTTAGTAAGAAGTCTGATCATAATTTTCAAAACCATATAAATATCAACTCAATTGGGAATAGAATCATAAAACATGAAGAACAAAAACGTACCCCTGTTTCTGAACCAGTAAGCAAGCTTGGAGAAGATGCCGCAACACGAGAAGAAGATTGCAGTGATTTTCCGAATAACTGATACAGATATATATAGAGAGAGAGAGATAAACTTGTCACATTTCGATAGAACCGATCAAATTAGTACCTTATAAGACAAAAATGAGAGCACTAACCGAAGGAGAAGAGCCTTTACTGGCAGCTCTCCTTATAACAGCACGCAACATCATTGGTACCAAATCTCTGTTTTTCAATAACCCAAGTCGGGAAAAATCATCAGCAATGAAAAAAATTACAAAAAAGATGGATTTTTTTTTATCCTCATCTATATAGTTTACCACCTAAATGAAGAACCTTTACAAACAAAAAAACCGAACTCAGATTCATATTTTTTCTTTCCCTGATTCAGATATTTCTCCCTACCGAAAAAAAAAAAAACTGAAATACGAAAGAGTCGACAAAATCTAACCGCAAGGATGGGGAAACCCAGAACGACGAATCAAAATCTTAGGGTTTGGATTTGGAGACTCGAGAAGATCGGGAAACGCATATGACTTTTGAGCAAGTCACCGGAATATGGCAAAAGTTCATAAAGGCTTTGTACTGTGATAGACACGTGTCCAACTCTCATTCGTTTAATTTTATAATTTATATTTTATTGGCACAATTTTATGAATGTATGAACTGTGGTATGAAGTAAGTTGTACAATTTTGACTAAAGAAAAATGTACAGTTGATTTGAATATTTGTTCTATTCAATATTGTTGTTTGGAATTGGTCTATGCAATCTAGAATCAAACATGTAGACAGTGCAACCGTCGGCGTAGACGGACAAAATTGAAAGAAACAATGAAGCTAGATGGTCTAATCTTTATTGAATAGTTTGTTTAGTGTTCGTAATACACACACACAAGTACATCTACTGCTTCACCATAATCATGGCAAAAGACAAATTGAATGAACAAAAGAAACAAAAATCCATAGAGAAAATGAAGAAGGAAAGCTCAAAACTTGGATATTTTAAGCACAAAGGCAGAGAATACGCCTCAATGCAATGACTCTGAAGATGGAGTCTGCATTTTCTGTGTGCAAAGGACTCCCAGACCTTTAGAGAAATGAAAAAAAAAAATCATACAGAAACAAGAAAGGAGGGCAAAAAGCACCCTTCTCATCTCAGTTCACAAGATACATACATACATACATACATATATATAGAGAGGGTGTTGAGCAGTTTGGGATGCGTGTCTATACTACAAAGTGTCAAAAGCCGATTTGTCTCTGTACTCTTCTTCCTCAATGTGTTTCTTTTGTTATTTTATTCAGAAAGATGCAGCCAAGAGAGCATTTGGGCCTTCTCCACACCTCCGATGAACATCCTTCATCCGATCCGCTGATCTACAAATCCCACTGCAGCTCCAATCGAACGAGGCAACACAGATGTTGCCCGCCTGAGCCTTCCACTCACAATCTGCAGTTTCTCATTGATCAACCTCTGTATTGATCAAACTTTCATACTTGAAGGGAACTTGAATTTTTTACCTGTTGTACCACAACATAGCCTACGGTCATCTACATGCTCCACATCCAATCCAAGAAACCATGATCCTAAAGAGACATCCTCGTTCACGTACTTGTGAAGGACGTTTCTGTATACACAAATTTGTCCTTGGTTAACACGCAGTCAACGCATGACCATAAACACATAAAGCAGATTAGCTTGTGGCCAAGAACTCACTGGTTTATCGATATGTAAGACGCCAATTCCCTTGAAATTGCGTAGAGCTGACCCGTGGCATGGCGGAAGTATTTGTTACCCTCTTCTCCAAATTTCCAGTACTCGGGTTCATGATATCTCACTCCTCTAACAATGGAAATTTCAGAGAGAAATGAAAGTGAGACACACATTGGAAATGACAAGTGGTCTCTTGAAGGTGAATAAACTTACTTCTGAGCAAGAACAGGTCCAGATTTCATGCAACCAATATAGACTCGGGGCTTCATCCGGTATCTTGCTAACTCTGCTCCGAGCGTGGCTGCAGAAATATTTGTAACAGAAGTGAGCAAAGGCGCAAACTTGAGATGACAAGAAAACATAACAGTTCAGATAGAGTAAGAGAAGGTTTATATTCACCTATATTTACATGCACATCATCATCGACTTTCACATAAAAGTCTGCATCCCACAATGCAAAAGCGGTGGTAAAGTAAGTTTTAGTCTTTGCTGACAGCTCGAGATAACCTTCAACATGATCCTGCTCAAACGAACTTAAGTTTTTTAAAAGGAAAGCCGGGATATCGGTAAAATAAGACTGCCCTGAACCTGTCCACAACAAGTATAATTCCATAAGAAGCATGACCAGCAAAAGTCTTACCAGCCTCAAGAAGTCTCCATGTTTACTTTCTTCAGCTTGGATAGCTCTATCAAGAATTCCACCCGGAGTGGCACTGCTCACAAGAAACACTCGATCAGGAAATATATATATACACATGAATCAACCACGGAAATAATTATTAGTGCCACTCTAAGGTAGAAGTTTTACCTATGACCTATTACAAACCGCATCACGATCCCTTTCTCTTCCTCGAGTTTCTTTCTATCCTCACCTAAAGAAGACGTATGTTCAGTCACAAACAATATACTTAATGCTGAAAAAACCGCTGCTAAGATGAACATACCTGGAGGCATCCAAGTAGCACGAACTGAATCCCTACGCTTCCTGCTGCTAAAAGCAGTATTGACCCCAACAACCATCAGATACTTTCTTTTGGTAACCGTTTCAGGGAGCTTAAAGTCATCAGAAACGGGTGAACCATTCACGATGGATTCTTGTGCAGCTCTTGCAGCTGCCAATTCTGTTTCTAGATTTGAAATCGTTTTATCAAGCGTTCTGCATAACACCATACAAGCAAAAACCAAAAAGCTTAAATGAGATTTCGAGATTAAAATATAAGAACATCTTAAGGACCATATGATATCTTCTTTTACTTACTGAATGGCATCTGGACTCTTGTAAACTTCTCCAAGGCTGTCTTTTGATTCACGCTTCAAACCCTTCTGATAAACAACTTAGGAATCAAGAATTGCTCTAAAATACATGAGTATAATAAATTCACCTTAGAGTAGAAAACTTACTTTTGATGAATCACAGTCCTCTGACTCTAGCCGCAGCCGTTCATCTGACGCTACTGTGTCCCTAGATACAAGATTGGCTTCAGGCTCTGGCCACATTCTATCAACAACATACACAGTTAGATTAGAGCACAATTATGATATTTGTGACTTTCAGACGAAAAAGTAGCACAAAGATTTGATTTTTTTGGTTCATTCATGAACTACAAATGCATCTCTAAGTCTATATAAAGAATATAACTTTTGTAATTTTGTCTATAAATGCATCGAAACAGGAAACCTTAAAAACACATTTCCCCGAATATTATTTCCTTTTTAATAGATATACAAAACTTTTACAGCATGAATTCTCAAAAAAGTCGTTAGATTTACAAATCTGGGAAAAATTTTAACCCACCGACAGTCCAAAATGATCCTGTAAAACAGAGGAAATAAAAAACAGAGCAGATGTTTTTGGTTTTACCTGTCGGAGAAGAGGATTCCCGCGCAGAAGAAACCGATACAGAGAAATAAAGTCCATTTCTTTGACACGAAACTCTTTGAAGCAGAGAGCTCTAATCCTCCTCCTCTATGATGCTTCAACGACATTCTCGTGTGTATATTTCTTCTACTTACGAAATCTATTGAACCCTAAACAAGGAAACTCAAAGAGCTACTGAACATGAGACATCCATCTCTCAAGAGTCAAGACACGATGACTCACCCCCCACGAGTCTACTATCACAAGTCAACCCAAAAGACCAAAACTTCTCACGAGTAGTTTTTCAGATCCAATAGATCGAGATACTTTTTCTTTCTCCTCCTCGGAAACGAGAATGTAAAAACAGAGAAAGTAAAGATTTTGTGATTTGAGATTGATCCTATGAGAAAAGACGAATGTAAGAGAAAACGACAAGAGAGAGAAAAAAGCCGTGGCTTTGGTGCGTAGAATTCGAAGCTGCAAGAAGATGAATCGAATCTCTTTATTTACTTATTAGTGTGCCCATTTTGTGTTTGGCGATAAATAGAAACTTTATGTATATTTTTTGCTTTATTTAGTTAATTTTCACTTTAGAGTAGTAATTATATCAACTAGATTGGATTAAGAGCAAAAAAAAACTAATTAAAATTTTGAAGCTACCGACAGGACCACCCGACGAATAATTGACCAGCGAACCTAGTC
This sequence comes from Camelina hispida, assembly GCA_023657505.1. NCBI lineage: Eukaryota > Viridiplantae > Streptophyta > Magnoliopsida > Brassicales > Brassicaceae > Camelina > Camelina hispida. The sequence goes on along the minus strand of CP094635.1, from coordinate 8,403,239 downwards.
AAAACTAAAACTAATAAACAAATCAAAATTAATTATTTTCGATTTAATTATTAGTTATTTTTCAGGAAGAAAACATTTCAATATTTCACTAGTATTCTGTGTCGAGTTTATGAATATTTGTGCGTTTATCTATAGTAAGTAAAAATCTCAAGATGAACAATAATAATGTCTAAAACCAACAAAAAGTGAAAAACATAAACGATGATGATGAATAATAGGTTTGGATACAAAAGTTGTTAGTACTACAGTTTTTTGCAATCACATGTTCCCGAGCTGTCCAAGAATGGCGACAAAGGGAATCAACAATGACCACAGACCACCACGTGTGCACCACATGATCCTCAATCAACCATCTTCCACTACAACTCACCTCACCCTACCTTTTTTTTTTCTCTTTTCATTATTTGTTTTTTTTTTTGTTAGTTTATTATTTTTTTCGAATTATATAACATATATGAAGAATAAATCCTCACACTTTCGTTGTCATCGACGGTTTGAATCTTGTAATTTAATGAATCTTTAGTTCACACAATATTTTCTTTACTTGGAAGTCTTTTTGATAACCTAACTTTAGGTAAATCTTGTATCACCCGTTTTCAACAATTATAGTATGGGTATGCCAAATACAATCATCTTATACATCTTAGCAAACTAGAGTTTAAAAAAGAAAAACGAAAATCACCTAATATTTCTTTTGCTAATAACAATGTAAATATCTAGACATTCATTTCATATATATATAGGTATTTTATAAACATTTATACAATCTTGGTCGATCGATCTACTCAAGAAATCCAGTTTGCTTCAATATTGCGTTCCTAACTTTGCTCAACTCTCTTCCTTTCAGTTTCCTTCCAACTCCCTCCATAACTGAAGACGACGATGATCTACGCCCCATGAAATATTCCTCCGGTGACACATTATCATCATCATGATCAACTTTCTTTTTTGTCTTCTTTGGGTGAACCATTGACCAATCAGGGACATTGAGAGGAGCCGAGTGTTGTCTCATCGGTGCCATTCCTTCTATCCTCTGCCTCTCCGGAATCATTCTTGGTTCGCTTGGAAGTAAATTAGTTTGGGTTGAGAAACAAGGTTTAGTGGTATGGTTACTAATCATAAACGATGATTGATATCCATGATCAAGAACATCCCACACATCATTTTCTTGAAAATCTCCATTATCTCTCCAAGAACTCCATACCTCGTCTCTCATGTTGTTCTTCTCCATTGTTTACTCACCTGCTTATACACAAACTAACAGACGACAAAGAGAAATCTCCAATTAGACAAAAACTCTTAGAGCCACAAAATTGAATATGAGACTTGGCTGTAAAGATCTACGCACCTTTTGTTTGATTTATTGAAGCTTTGGAGAATATAATAATACAATGAGATTTATAGAGTAGAATCTGTGCCAAGGGAAGCAAAATAGCTTTGAAAGTTTGAGAAGAGAAAGGAAGAAAGTGACACAAGAGGTGTGGGATTGAAGAGCAAAGAAATAGATTGGTTCTTATTTTGTCCTTTTAGGTATGTTCCAAAGACGTGAGAATCTATATACACTATACGTCCGGACACTAATTATGATCATCAATATTTGTTGGGTTATAGTCATTATGACGAAGGTGAGATTAACGGTCAAACAAAGTACACTACACTACAATACTACACTAAAGCATATGTGGCCAATTTTACTTTTACTTTCTTTCATATCACGGAAAGTAATTTAATCATCATGTATTAATTTTGCTCTACCAGTTTTCTACTATAAATTGGGTACCACATGCAATATGTAATATGTTATTTATTAGTATCGATGTCCCATTTTTTTGTTCTTAAATAAGCCAGAAAGGTACTTCACAGATTCATCCCCTTGGAAGATCGAAAATTTGGAGCCGTTGGTTTGACAAAGTTCCAATTCAGACAGCTGACTTGGTAAATAGTGCTCTTTTTCTTGACAATACACAGGTACAAAGACATCAGAGTTTTCATTGATACCGACCAATGACCATGCATGCATGCATGTTCCATATAGTTGGTGATGCGCTCAGAGCTTATTTTGAATGAAGCCATACATTTCGTATATCCAACGAAAAGAGCAAGATAGTAAATTACTCGTTTTGTTTTATAACTATTTCATAAACTACTAAACAAAATATAGTTAAACCATGGCGGCTAATAGATGTGCATTTGCAATTAAATTAAGCGTAAAAGATTTGAAAAAGGTAAAAATATAAGTTGTAATATGATTTGCTTTGTAAGAACAAACAAAACGTTGTTTTAGCTGGAAAGGAAGATTCTCAAATGGATGACGAGCGCTTGGGGCCCTTTGTGTAGCCGTCATGCATCGAACTTTGATTGTTTTTACTTATATTAGAAAAATATGTCACTCACTTCAACATTTTAACTTATCTTTGCTGACCTAATCAATTTTGGGAAAGTTATGATTTGTGAAAACGAGAGTTTTAGCTTTTTGCATATTCCGGGCCTTCACCAACAATACATTATGTGGTCCAAAATCAAAGTAAATCAACAAGCTCTCCCCATGTGATTCGGTCTACGGATCGGTACTGATAATTGGGTGAGTAAGAAGTTAAGAATCACCCAACATAGTACAAAATCACATATCAACAAGCGAGCGAGCTAAATAAAATTCATACCATAGTAGTAATATTTCATTATGACTATCAAATCTATGCGTGTCTTTTTTATTTTAGCAAGTAAAGGAGCTAATAGTAGTATTTAACAAATCAAAGTGGTTGTAGCAAGGGAGGGAGTCGATGTTAGATAAACGCTACGTTTAACCATGGAATAGAACCTCTCAATCTAGATTAGTATGTGTATGTCATATCCTATGTTAAAATGCCTAACACAATGCAATATTCATATATTACTAAACGAAAACTACATTTGAGTTTCTTAAGGCTAATCAGTTATCCTCTCACTAATACACTGTTTTAGTTCTCCAATTGTTTGAATGGTTTACTCTGTTACTAGCAATCCTTTACCGAGCACTCTTCAAACATCTTACAATAATCAGAGTAGCATTTATGAACACAGAAATGTAATAAACATAATGGAAAATATTGAAATGTTGATGCTAGAGAAAGCATGACCAATGATTCGAATGTGCTTTGCGATCCCTAATGTGATCAATAATAGTCTATTCCCTTTTCAAAAAGGTTAATGTACTTCAAAACCAAACCAAGACTATTGGGTTAAAAAAAAACAATCTCTTGAAATGATCCAACCATACACAACAGAGCAAAAACATTAAGAAGCATGAATATATAACGTAAGAGCAATCTATGATCTAAGGCCAAATTGGGAATATGAATTCAACACACAAATTCAATTAACAATGTGAAATATTATCAATCATATACTAGATTGTAAAAAAAAAAAAAACAAGATTTACTTGAGATTGTTTATTGTAGATATAAAAAGTCTGATGAGAATATTTGAACATCTTTCCCCAAAGTATACTATTATCAGTTACAAAGTAATCTACAGAGGAGGAGGGATATTAAATAAAGCTTACATTATTTCAATGAGCAACTAAAACATCATTACTCAAGACGTTGCTATTACCATTATTAGTAGATTCAAGCACAGAGTTTGGAGAAGTGTTCAACTCCATCATCATCGTCTCCAATCCCACAGATCTCGCTGGGCCAAGTTTCTTCCTACCGATGCGATACGGACCATAGATCTTGCTCAAGAGATGAGGCACCTGATCCATAGTCAACGTCTGCGGCGCCAAAACAAGAGACCTCTCGGATGGCGAGGGGTCCGAGACTAGAGAGTGAGTCAGGGACAACAGGGGAGAATTGGATCTAGCGTTGATTCTAGAGTTACGGATCTGAGCCAGAGCCCCTGGTTTCAAGTAACGGTGGAAACCGTCGTTGTTTCTTCTCACCGGAGATACGGAGGTTCCTTTCATTGGATTTTGTGATGTTGAGTGGACCCTGACGAGAAAGGTAGCAAAAGGATGATGGCTTTTTGTAAAGGAAAGAGCGGGTGCGATTGAGAGAGGCGGGAAAAATTGGAATTGGGGATTTTTTAAGAGGTGGGAAACTAAAAAAAAAATTTTAGGGTTTTGAAAAGGTGGTCTTAACCGACATGATTTTTTAAATTAAACCGAGATTAAAACCGGTACTCTAAATCAAAGTCTAAACCGAGACTCGCTGATTTAATCGGGTCGGATATTTTGATCCAGACGGAGCAGACTCGATCGGGGAAACTGGGCGTGTGTCTGTCTTGTGTACGTTTTTTTTTTTTTTGGGGATCATCATTGAAAGAAGAAGGAATCGGATATGTCGAGGCTATGGGCGAGATTTGCGGGATTATTCAGTAGTAAGAGTTTTATCGGAGTAGACAAGACTGGTAACAAGTATTTTTCCAGATTCGAAGAGATTGACGGATTCGGCGAGTATATCCTTCTTCTTCTTCTTCTAACCTCCAAATTCTCGTCTTTCTTTTCTCAATTTGATGAAATTTTCTTTGGGTTTCTACGTGTGATCGTGTTGTAACGATTTTGATTGGAGTCATGTGGTGTGAAGTAGTAAGAATGTTTTCTGATATGCTTCTTTTTTCTACTTTTTTCAGCTAAGGAGAAAAGATGGGTTGTCTTTAGACGAGAACAGGACCCAACTTCTATTCCTGGTAACTTACTACTCTCCTTTTTAAAAACTCCATCAAATGGCTTGTATTATATCATGTTCAATTTGCTTGGGATTAGGATACATAAATGCATACAGGAATCTAGTTACAGTTTTCTGTTTGATCAATGTTGTAGTTGAATGGATATGTTGGCTGAATGGGCAACGCAAAAAGGCTCCTACTCCTGAGGTAAGATATCAACTCCCTCTTTAACCTGAATTATTCTGTTGTCAGCTTAGTGTTTTCATTCCATGGATAGATTAGCTATATGCCTTTTCTTTTTTTGGGCTATTGATGTTGGTGTTTCTTACTGCTCCAGGAAATGGTTGAACTTGAAGCTAGGCGTGAACGTGTGAAGCTTAATGTTGCTCGTATGTGTTTCAGATTATTTTTACATTTTTTACTACAACTTATCTATCTTTTTAAACGTCTCAAGGTTCTTTTTTTCCTGGCCTCGTTGATCCTTGATGCAAATAGTTTATGACTTTGAGGTCTTGATTTGTGGAACCTACAAGTTCTGAATGAACAAAGTCGAGAAATGTTTTTTTTGCTTCTGTTGCATTTAATATGTTGCTTCAAGTTCTATGCAAATGTTTATTTGTTTTTCTTTTCCCTTCAATCCCTTGTCAAGTTCTCAAGAAAGAAGAGGAGGAGAGGAAAGCGAGAGAAGGCACTGGACGCAAAGTCATGGCCATCGGTAATTAACATTTAGTGCTCACATAATCTGCTCAATCTGTTTTTCATATATGAAGTGGCTCTCCTTTGTTTTTGAAGGTAAAGTTGACGGTCCAGATTTGACAAGCTTTGTTCGCCAATTTCCACCGGATTCTAAAGGTATTACATTTTCTCTTTCAATTGATTAAGGTGGTCACCATAGAGTGTGGAAGACTAACTTCTTAGGTTTCATCTTTTCCCTTTTTTCTGAAATTCCCTTGAATAATTTATTGACAAAGATTGTTATGGACAAGCATATATATTTTTGCGGTTTTTGAACCATCAAATGGTTTCCATTACACTTCGTTGCATTAGATCTAAAGCTGTCTTCATAAAGTGTCTTTGGAATGACGTCATTTGTGATAAATAATGCTTCTGAGGGTCTTTGTTGATCCTTTTTCAGCTTTACCGTGTTAACTATTGCACTGATAACTATAGATCATGGAATGATACATCACTTTAAAGTCTGTGATTCTGATGAAATTCTGATAGTAAACGATGTCCTTTTTGATTGTGCTAGCTTAGAGGGGAAATAAGAATTGTTCACTTTATGCCATTTGTTGATTCAAGGGCCTGAAATTATTAAGGTTGCTAGTTTTCCTATAAGTATAACGAGCTTATTATCCTACCATAATCTCGTGTAAGTAAGACTGACTGTCTAATTGTTCTTTTTTTGTTTGTTCGTTAATTATTTAAGGTGATATACCAGAGGAAGCTAGTGAAGAAGCAGATAAATCAAGGTGAATCATCTTGATTCATAACATCTCGACACCAATCTTATCTTGTGTTAATCTTCTTACAATCTTTTTTCTTGATGCAAAACACAGCATTTTTCACTAGACCACCATAACCAAGTTTTCTCACATTGCTTTTAACAGGGTCAAGGAACATGAACCCGAGATAGTTACTGCAGAACCACCAGAACCAAAGTAAGTCTAGCTTTTCTTAATCCTAAAGTTCACATTGAAACATGAAATGTTCTTTCTGATTGTTACATACTGCTACTATACTGAATCTATTCTCTATGAACATGAGCTTATGTATTGTGTTTGGTATGCGTAAATCCAATCAAGCTAATGGTGATTTTGATGATGATGCAGGACAACAGAACCATCAGGTTCTGGAACATCATTTAGGCCCGGGACATGGCAGCCACCATCCTAAGCTCATCCCTCAGCACGCAGATAACAAACCAGAAGAACATTTTTCGTGCCTAATTATTTGTTTGTTGTACTCTAGACAAACCGATTGGTTTGAGTCTTACAGATGAACCACCATAGACGAGAGAGCTTTTGAGAACCCTAAATACAGTACGTGGCCTTTCCCGCTGTCCTTGAGTAGTTAGAAGAGTCAGAATGAGAAGCCATCTTCTAATGCTTTGTTATCTTTAGGGTGTTTGTCTCTTTGCATAGTGCTCGAGACTTTTAGTTGCCTTGTCCTTCATAGCTAAAGAAAGAGATGATTGATCTTGAGATGAAATAAACTATGATCAATCAATCATGTTGTTTATTTTTTCTACGGAATATTATTGTTTATTTTTGAGATAAACTATGATCAGTGTCATATATATTTTTCAATACATCGTTTAGATACTTATCAAAATAAGAGTCGGCGAAAAACAATATGGGCCGAAATCTAATACGAAGGCCCATTGGAAGAGATGTTATGTATATATATGTTCTACTATTGTTTACGCATGCATACCTGAAAGAAACATAGCTCCGCCTAGAAACTCGTTCCCTCTTAAACCCTAATTAATATCTACAGTACATGTAAATTTTGTGATTGTTGTCTCTTTTTATTCTCCAGCTTTGAGATTCGTGAGGTTGTTCCTGATTCTTACTTTTTTGTCTTTCAGCTACCAAAATATTTAATCGTACGTTTGGATCCCCGAGTTTGTGATAATGGTTGCAGATTCAGAGATTCTTCTTGATCAACCCGTACTGTCTGAGGATGAGTTACATTCTGAGGATGAGGTTTTAATTACTTTTTTTTTTTTTATTATCTCTCTCACTTTGTTTAACGCTATTATTAGATGCCACATTTTTTATTTTGTTTATCACATTAATTATTGAGTCTTCTTTAGGTCTTGGGAGAGTCCAGAGTTGTAATTTAATTTCTTCATAAATTTTAACAGAGTTTTGATATTCTTCGAGTGAGTTATACTATTAGTTTAACTGGTAAACAAATCGTTTCTTCATGTGATCTTGAGATATTATTGCATAAGGTCTATTCTTTCGTCTATTTAAAATAGAGTTTTAAATATTCTCTTTATTATTTAGTTTTTTTTTTAATGTTATTATTTAGTTTTGTGTTAGTCTTATCGGTGATAAACAACGTAACAAGTTCAGATATTCCATGCATGGAAGTTTAGTAAATTAATTACGAAGAATTAGCCAATAAATATCTGGTTTGTAAGTAGTCCGTATAGGCTCAACAACACTCTAACGAATAAAATTTATATTATAATTTTGCAGGGGAAGAGGGAGCATATTTACGACACAGAATACTACATGAAATTATTAAAAAACGCAAGGAGCTGATCCAGGCTGGTCAAATGATGATCATTGCTTCGATTGTGCTAGCTGCGCCGATGTTGTACGGCATCTGGTACAAAGTGAAGCTACCAGTTCCATTCTGTTACACGGATGGCGTCTTTGGTTACCCTCTGTGGAGTCTGGTGGTTGTGTATGCCGTGGTCGCCCTTAGTTACACCATCTTCGATTATTGGAAGCCTAAACGCATGAAATACTAGACCGGTGGAAGACTATAGCTTCTTCTTTTTGTTTTTTTTTTCCTCTATGCTTTTGGTTTTAGTTTTATTTTGTTTTTTTTTCTTTTCCAAATAATCTTCAAGCTCACCGATTTCTCCGTAATTAAAACCTTAATTAAATCAGTCATCACTTATAACAAGTTGGAAATTTTTTTATAAGAAGTGGAGACAATCACACTGAAGGAGATAAAATAAAGAAGAAGAAGCTAAGAAGAAGACACAAAAAGTTTCGAAACGAGGAAATTAAGAATCGACTCAAGATCAAGATCGGTTACAAAGATCGATAACATTGGAAAAGCAAAACCCTAAACATCAAGTAATTGGATATAGGATTTTGGATTTACATCACGAAAAGCAACAAAAGAGAAACTAGAAAGGAACGAAACTATTAACAAACTGGTAAAACACATACGAAGAAACTAAGATGTTGAACCAGAGAGCAGTTGAAAGACTAGCTAACAATCCCTAATAGCACAAAGATCTTTGCATGGGCGGCGCAAGACGAAGAAGAAGAAGATGGAATCGTAACGTCGATGATGGTATTGGGAGACGAAATCGCGTTTACTGAGTTAGAAAGACGCAAACCAGAGAAACGAGTGTGAAGAAGATGTAGACTAAGCTGGTCGTGACCAATACTCCCATCGCTTCCCTCGGAATAAACAAAGTTGCGCCCATGGAAGATAGAGATCCGATGACACATGCGTACGCCCAAACCGCCGCGGGAGAGTCGAGTGTGAAGCCGATTGGTGTGTAAATCGTGGCGACAAGAAGAAGGAGTACGGCGATGGCGCCTAAAGCCTTAACTCGAAGTCCAATCGTAGTTTCAAGAACCTGATTCCAAGCTCGGTCGTTGCCATCCTGACGACGATGGCGACGTTCGTGATCACGAGGCGCAGCTCCTTGACGACGACGACGACTATCTCCACCGTTGTTTCGGCGGCGAGGCATCTTTCGTGAATCTTGTTGTATCGGAGAAAATGAAAAATTTGCAGAGTATGGGATTAGTAATTTTTTTAGAGGAATTAGTATTTGAGAGTCTTAACACACAATTACACTGTATTTATATTTATAACCGACTCTTCTTCTCTCTTTCTCTGCTCCTAACAACCCAACGAACCCTAACGGCCATGTGAACTTGGTCAACGATCCACACTGGATTAGAAGTCGTCCGTTCTAGAGTCTTGACTCCATCCAACGGTTAATTGATGTAGCCATGATGTGACCTTCACTACTCTGAGCCAAACTTTGAATACGCATGACTTGCACGTGACTTTATCTTTTTCTTGCTTATTTTTTTATTGCCTTTTTTTTCCCCCTGAAGGCCGAAGTCCATTTTTTTTTTTTGGTAAAATGGTTACAAATCTTAATATTATATGCTTAAGCTTGTTCATTGATGGGGAAAACGGCCTATTCCCCCACAAATTATGTTATTTTATCGCATTTATACATGAAACTTTTATGTATGCTTAGAACTACATGAACTTTTATAAAATTTGAATTTTATACCTAAACTAAACAAATCAGGCCTAAATCCACAAAATTCTAAACGCTATTAATATTCCGTTAATATCTATGAACTGGGTACTCGAACCGTTGACAATGAAGACAGGATAACATATACTAAACCAAATGAGCCACCACAACTTACAGCATTATTGAAAACAAATAAACTTATATAAACAATTTTATGGTGACTTTGTTTTCCCACAAATCGCTAACGATGACCTCCATCGCTGAGGAGCTTCCAAGTTCCAACGACGACGGTTTCCTAGCGTCAACCTCCGAATCCCTTGGCAAATTCGACATTTCTGGAATTTTCACTCAGTCACTATGTTTTTAACTTTGTCCACGCGAAAGTAGCAGAGATTAAGAGAGAAATGATTGAGCTACGGATTGGTGCGTGAGTGTGAGAGTTGCTTTTATTTGGATAAATGAAAACGTAAATTTGAGTTATTTTTATTAATATCTGTGCAAAAATAATGAAAATAGAGATGAAAACCTAAAAAATAGAAGAAGAAAACGCAGGTTCATGGAGGCGGCTAGGGTTTTAATGTGAAAGAAGATGATGCTAGTGAAATGATAATTTTCTCCTTCTCATTTAAGTGAAAATAAAACTTATGGTCCTCCGTTTGGTTCGAACCTTGGGCTGGACCAGATTTAAAACATCATACACCAAGTTTAACTTTTGATGTAAAGGCTAACTTTAATAGTATATAGTCTATCTATTTGTCTTATTATCCATGTTGCCTAATCAAAGATAAGATTAGGATAAGAAACGGCGTTTGAGATTTGTGGGTTTAGCCAGATTTTTTAGATTGTGTATGAAATTCAAATTTAATAAAAGTTTATGTAGCCTAAGACACATTTTTTTTAAATGCAAAAATTAAATATGTGAATAGCTGTTTTTTATGGATATGTTTTATGAGAGCTCAATCATATACACAAACCCTCGCTAAATAAAAAACAGTTTGGGCCGAAATCTATTACGAAGGCCCATTGGAAGAGGTATATATATTGTTTACGCACGCATACACAAGGAAAGAAACATAGCTCAGCCTAGAAAACTCGTTCTTTCTTAAACCCTAATATCTACATGTAAATTATGTGATTGTTGTTTCTTTTTATTTTCCAGCTTTGAGATTCCTGAGGTTGTTCCTGATTCTTACTTTTTTTTCTTTCAGCTACGAAAATATTAAATCGGACGTTGGATCTCCAAGTTTGTGATAATGGTTGCAGATGCAGAGATTCTTCTTGATCAACCCTTACTGTCCGAGTCTGAGGATGAGCTCTTACATTCTGAGGATGAGACTGAGTCTGAGTCTGAGTCTGAGTCTGAGGTCTTATTTTATTTCCTCTCTCTTTGTTTAACTCTATTATTCCTAGAATATATGCTAGATAGATTACCAATATTTTTTTTGTTTATCACATTGAGTTTGGGGAGTCCATTAGTCACCTTTTTGGTTTCCTGAATTTTAACGTGAGTTTTGATTTTCTTGCCGTGAATTGTCATCGTAGTTTATCGGATAGACATATCGTTTTTTGTCATTAAATTAGATATTGATATATTATTGCATGAGGTCTGTTTCTTCCATTTAAAATAGAGATTGAATATTCTCTTGATTGTTAGTTTTTTTGTTTTAGTCTTATCGTGGTATTAGCTTATCAAGTTTTGTATTTATCATCTTGTTTACTAGATTTAATTTTTATTCCATGGTTGGGAGTTTGGTAAAACAAGAATTAGTCGATAATTTGGTTTGTAACCTGATAGGCTCAACTCAACTCTAACTAAATATATATGTATATCAACAAAAACAAAATTGCAGGTGGATGAGGATATATACGACGCAGAATACTTCATGAAACTAAACAAGGAACTGAACCGGTTGAGGCGACTGTTGAACATGATTACGATTGTTTCAACTGCACTGTTGGTGTATAACATCATATACGGAGTGAAGCTACCAGTAGCATTTTATAGCACATATCAAGTCTTTGGTTACCCAGTGGCAGTGCTATGGTTTGTGGCGATTGTGTTTTTCATGTTTCCTATGATTTTTGTTTTGTTTTAATTCAATTTTTTTTTTTCTTTTTCGTATGTGTTTTTGGTTTTATAGTTTTTAGATTTTTGTAAGTTATTTTTCTTTTTTCTTTTTTTTTTTTTCAAATGAAATAGGAAACGAAAAATTCCACAATTGCTCACCGATTTGCTTCGTAAAACCTTAATACAGTCATCATCACTAACTTGTATAACAAGTTGGAAACAATTTTAGAATACGAGGAATAAAACCCTAAACAATGAAGAAAGTGGATATAGATTTCGATTTACATCAAGAAAACAAGCAAAAAGGAATGAATCTATCAACCCAAATTGGTAAAGCAAAACACACGAAAGAAACTGAAATCTTGAACTAGAGCATTTCGACGGAGACGACTTTATAACAAATCCATAAAAGCACAAAGATCTTTGGGCATGACTTTGAATACACATGACTTTGATTACACATGACTTGCACGTGACTTTATCTTTTTTCTTGCTTATTTCTTTTTGTTTGGTAAAGTTTTTTTATGTCTTTTTCTTCACAGAGGACCGAAAAATCCAATTTTTTTTTTTTAAGATAAGTCCGGAAAATCTAGAATCCAATTTAAACCGAAATTTTAAGAGTTATCCAGAAACTAAACCGACGTGTGGTTTTGGAAACCTGAGAATCCAACTGAAAGTTTCTTTGTCAAAAACAACTTTGGAAACGAGGACAAACCTCCGGCTACTACTTAATTACAATACTAAAGGCAAAAAAAAAAAAAAAACTTCAACTAAAAGAATAAAACACAAATTTGTTAGTCAAGATTACTACATTAACAAAAAAAAGACCTTCAAAAAACTAAAATGTTGGTTACAAATCTTAATATCTTATGCTTAAGCTTGTTCATCATGTACATATATATACATGTTTTATGAGAGCTCCATCATACACTAACCCTCGCTAAATTAAAAACAATTTGGGCCGAAATCTACTACGCAGGCCCATTGTAAAAGAATATATATTGTTTACGCACGCATACATATTCTAAGGAAAGAAACATAGCTCAGCCTAGAAAACTCGTTCCCTCTTAAACCCTAATATCTACATGTAAAATTTGTGATTGTTGACTCTTTTTATTTTCCAGCTTTGAGATTCGTGAGGTTGATCTTGTTCCTGACTCTTACCTTTTTCTTTCAGCTACGAGAATATTAATTTAAGCGTACGTTAGATCTCCGAGTTTGTGATAATGGTTGCTGATGGAGAGATTCCTCTTGGTCAACCCTTACTGTCTGAGTCTGAGGATGAGCTCCTACATTCTGAGGATGACTCTGAGGATGAGGTCTTATCTTATTTCCTCTCTCTTTGTTTAACTCTATTATTAGCTAGAATGCTAGCTAGATATATATAGATGCCAATTTTGTTTTTGTTTATCACATTGATGAGTTTGGGGAGTCCTTTTTGGTTTCCTGAATTTTAACGTGAGCTTTGATTTTCTTGGCGTGAATTATCATCGTAGGTTAACTGGTATAGACATATCGTTTCGTCATTAGATATTATTGCATGAGGTCTGTTTCTTCCATTTAAAATAGAGATTGAATATTCTCTTGATTGTTAGTTTTGGTCTTATCGTGGGAATAACTTATCAGGTTTTATATATATCATCTTGTTTACTAGCTAGATTTAATTTTTATTCCATGCTTGGGGGTTTGGTAAAACAAGAATTAGTCGCTAATTTGGGTTGTAACCCTATAGGCTCAAAATCAACTCTAACTAATTATATATATATATATCAACAAAACAAAATCGCAGGTGAATGAGGATATATACGATACAGAATACTTAATGAAACAACACAAGGAACTGGTCCAGATGAGTCGAATACTGTCGACCATGCATGCGATTGTACTAGCTGCACCGATGGTGTACTGCATCTTATACGGAGTGAAGCTACCAGCTGGTGACTTACTGCTGTGGGTTGTGGCGATTGTGATTTTCATCTTCTCCCTTGGTTACACAGAGTTTGACTGGTGGAGGACGACTCGACCGGTGGTGAAAGACGACTAGCTATGATCTTTGTTTTGTTTTAATTAACCTTTTTTTTTTTTTTTTTTTTTTTTTTTTTTTTTTTTTCGTATGTGTTTTAATTTTTGGTTTAAGTTTTTAGATTTTTACGAAGTTAATTACACTTTTTTTTTTTTTGTCTTTTCTCTTTGACATGAAATAGGAAACCTTAATTAGCCAAAAACTAGTTTCCGCTCACTGATTTGCTCCGTAAAACCTTTAATCCGGTCATAATCACTTGTATAACAAGTTGGAATCCCACTCAAAAACTGTTACAAAGATTGGAGAAGCAAAACCCTAAACATTAAAGAAAATGGAAAAAAGATTTCGATTTACATCCCGAAAAAAGCACAAAGGAATGAATCTATGAACACACACACGAAAAAAACTGAAAAAAAAAACTGAAATCTTGAACTAGCTAGAGCAGTTCGAAGACGATTTATAACAATCCATAAAAGCACAAAGATGTTTGGGAGTGCGTACTGAAAGATCACCAAGACTAAGAAGAGAACTGAAGATGAATCGCAACGTCGATGGTATCGGGATAATGAAACCGTGTTTACTGATGAGTAAGACAGACGAAAACCAGAGAGATGAGTGTGACGAAGAAGAAGACTAAGCCGATCGTGACCAATCCTCCCATCGCCTCTCTCGGAACAAACACAATCGCGCCCAGGGAAGATAGAGTTCCGATGAAACCTGCGTACATCACCGTTACCGCCGCGGAAGATTCGAGTATGAAGCCGATACTTATGGCGACGAGAAGAAGGGGTACGGCGAGCCAGAAAGCCTTAAATCGAATTCTGGACGTAACTTCAAGAACCTGATTCCAAGATCGGTCGATTCCATCCTCACGACGACGGCGACGTTCGTGATCACGAGGCGCAGCTCCTTGACGACGACGACGACGACGTTCTCTACCGTTGTTTCCGCGGCGAGGCATCTTTCGTGAATCTTGTTGTATCGGAGAAAATGAAAAATTTGCAGAGTATGGGATTAGTAAATTTTTCAGAGAGGATTATAGTAAATCCTAAACACGCACTGCCATTAGTATTTAAAACCAACTCTTATTCTCTCATTCTCTCTAGTCTCTAATATAATACTCCTAACAAACCCAACAAAACCTTAACGGCCATGTGGAACTTTCGCGATGAATTGTTGATAACCGTATTTTTCCGCTTAACCGGTGGTTCATTCAATTGGATTCTAAACCGAGTTATGTAGTCGATCGGTTTAATATTTTTTTCTGGGTAAAGTATTAAAAGTTCGGTTTAAATTGGGCGTTAAGATTATATTACCGGTATTCTAATGGTTAATAGGCGGAAAAAAAATCAATTAATCCAAGCCAGACGGAGCCACAGACTCGATCGGGGGAGCAATTTGCGGCGTCGGCGGGAGAAGCTATGTGGACGCTACGGGAGAGATTTTGTAGGATTGTATCATTAGCAAGAGGCAATAGTTTCATCGGATTAGGCAAGGATTGGTAAAAAAGTACTTTTTCAGAGTGGAGGTGAGTATTGTTATTCGAACCTCTTACCTTTGAATTCCATTTTTTTTTTGGTTTGTTACACAATCTGGTTTTTTTCACAAATTGCTGAATTATTTTGCCTTTCGTGTGTGTGTTTGTTGCAGTGAAGTAAATGCATTTAGAAACTGTTTTGCTTCGTGAGATATGAATTTAGTTACGGGTTTCAAAAGTTTTTATTTCCATTGTTTAGGAAATTGGACTAATCAGAGATGTTGAAAAGAGGACTGTGTGATTTATCTACGTGTGATCCTGTACATGAACCTGTTTGTATGCTCTTAATAACACTCTTGTGGAATCCATTTGTGCAGCAGCAAGTTGTTCTAACGTGCTTCTTTCTACTTTCCAGTGAGGATTCAACCTCTATTCCTGGTGGTAACTCTTCTTAATAACTCATAAGATTGGGTTGTTTGATGGTTTCATCTCATATGACATGATTCTTGGTCGTGGGTTTGTAACTTTAGTATCTTGTCTGATGTTGGTGTTTCTTACCGGTCCAGGAAATGGCTCAGTTCGAAGCAAGGCGTGAGCTTGTGTATGAAGCTTAATGTTGCTCAGATTATTAATGCATTATTCCAGTACTTTTCTATCATTTTACTATCTCACCATTCCTTTCTTTTTCTAGTCTCTCATTAATGATCCAGATTTGACAAGCTCTGCTCGCCAATTTCCACCGGATTCAAAAGGTATTACATTTTCTCTGCTTTTAAATTAGATTTAGGGAGTCACCATAGAGTGCTGAAGACTAACTTCTTAGGTTTCATATTCTGCCATATTCCTAAACACTTGGTCGTATTAGAGCTAAAGTTGTCTTTGGAAATGACGCTGTTTGTGTGATAAGAAATGCTTCTGAGCGAAATTTGTTGATTCCTTTTAGCGTGTAACTATTACACTGATGATTATAGCAGTTTTGTGAACTTCAATCGAAAACATAACATTTGCTTTGTAGAGTCTGTGATTATGATGAAAACATAACTAATGGTGACGTTGGTGATGATGCAGGACAACAGAGCCAGCAGGGTCTGGATCATCATTAAGGCCCGGGACATGGCAGCCACCATCATTAAGGCCCGGGACATGGCAAACACATCTCTCTTTAGGCAGATAACAAACCGATTGGTTTGACTCTTACAGATGAGCCACCATAGACGAGAGAGGTTTTGAGGACCCTAACTTTCTGGCCTTTCACGCTGTCATTGAGGACATAGAAGAGTCAAAATGAGAAGCCATCTTCGTGTGCTTAGTTTTATTTTATGGTGTTTGTCTCTTTGCATAGTGGTCGAGACTTTTAGTTGCCTTGTATGAAGAAAGAGATGATTGATCTTGAGATGAAATAAACTATGATCAATCATGATGTTTATTTTTTCTAAGGAATATTGTTTTATTTATTTTTGAGATAAACTATGATCAATGTCATATATATATTTCGATATCATAAGAGTCGGCGAAAAACAATATGGGCCGAAATCTAATACGCTGGCCCATTGGAAAAGATAGACACGTATATATATGTACTACTATTGTTTACGCACGCATACCTGAAAGAAGCATAGCTCCGGCTAGAAACTCGTTCCCTCTTATTAAACCCTAAAATCTACATGTAAATTTTGTGATAGTTGTCTCTTTTTATTTTCCAGCTTTGAGATTCGTGAGGTTGTTCCTGATTCTTACTTTTTTCTTTCAGCTACGAGAATATTTAAGCGTACGTTGGATCTTCGAGTTTGTGATAATGGTTGCTGATGGAGAGATTCTTCTTGATCAACCCTTACTGTCTGAGTCTGAGGATGAGCTCTTACATTCTGAGGATGAGTCTGAGTCTGAGGTCTTATGTTATTTCCTCTCTCTCTAATTGATTAACTCTATTATTAGCTAGAATACATGCTAGATGTCAATTTTTTTTTTTTTTTTTTTTATCACATTGAGTTTGGGGAGTCAATTTTTTATTTTGTTTATCACATTGAGTTTGGGGAGTCCTTTTTGGTTTCCTGAATTTTAACGTGAGTTTTGATTTTCTTGCCGTGAATTATCATCGTAGGTTAACTGGTAGACATATATATCGTTACGTCATTATAAATTAGATATTGATATATTATTGCATGAGATCTGTTTCATCTTGTATATATCATCTTGTTTACTAGATTTAATTTTTATTCCATGCTTGGGAGTTTGGTAAAAACAAGAATTAGTCGATAATTTGATTTGTAACGCCCTATATAGGCTCAACTCAACTCTTAACTAATATATGTATATCAATTAAACAAAATTGCAGGTGAAAGAGGATATATACGACGCAGAACACTTAATGAAACTTTGCAAGAAACTGAACCAGTTGAGGCTACTGGTGATTATGAATACGATTCTACTAGCTGCACCGTTGGTGTACTGCATCTGGTACGAAGTGAAGCTACCAGTACCATTCTATTGCACATATCAAGTCTTTGGTTACCCAGTGCTGTGGGTTGTGGCGATTGTGTTTTTCATGTTCGCCCTTTGTTACACAGAGTTTGACTCGTGGAGGACGACTCGACGACCGGTGGTGAAAGACGACTGGCTATGATTTTTGTTTTGTTTTGTTTGGTTTTAATTAGTTTTTTTTTTTTTTTTTCTTTTCTCAAGAAACCTTAGCCCAAAACTAGTTTCCATAGGTTATTTTTTTTTTAATTAAAACGAAAATTCCACAATTGCTCAGCGATTTGCTCCGTAAAACCTTAATACAGTCATCATCACTAACTTGTATAACAAGTTGGAAACAATTTTAGAATACGAGGAGTAAAACCCTAAACATGAAGAAAATGGATATAGAATTCGATTTACATCACGAAAAAAGCACAAAGGAATGAATCTATCAACCCAAATTGGTAAAGCAAAAACACACGAAAGAAACTGAAATCTTGAACTAGAGCATTTCGACGAAGACGACTTTACAACAATCCATAAATTAAAGCACAAAGATCTTTCGGCTTGGGCGTGCGTGCAAGATCACCAATAGTAATCTTAACACTGCATTAGTATTTATGACCGACTCTTCTCTCATTCTCTCTACTACTCCTAACAAACCCAACAAACCTTAACGGCCATGTGGAACTTTCGCGATGAATTGTTGATAACCGTATTTTTCCGCTTAACCGGTGGTTCATTCAATTGGATTCTAAACCGAGTTATGTAGTCGATCGGTTTAATCTTATTTTTGGGTAAAGTCTTAAAATTTCGGTTTAAATTGGTGGTTAATATTATCTTACCGGTATTCTAATGGGAAAAAGGCAGAAAAAAAAAAAAATCAAGTTTTGGATCCAAGCCAGACGGAGCCACAGACTCAATCGGGGGAGCAATTTGGGGCGTCGGCGGGAGAAGCTATGTCGAGGCTACGGGAGAGATTTTGTAGGATTGTATCACTAGCAACAGGCAATAGTTTCATCGGAGTAGGCAAGGATTGGTAAAAAAGTATTTTTTTCAGAGTGTGGTGAGTATTGTTCTTCGAACCTCTAACCTTTGAATTCCTTTGTTTTTTCTTTTGCCTGTCGTGTGTGTTGCGGTGAAGTAAATGCATTTAGAAACTGTTTTAATTCGTGGGATATAAATTTAATTGATTCCGGGTTTCAAAAGTTTTGTGTTTCTATTGTTTTGGAGTTTGGAGTTTAATTAAAAATGTTGAAAAGAGGACTGTGTGATTTATCTACTTGTGATCTTTTAATGGGCACTGGTTAATAATGCATTTGTTTCCTAAATGAACCCTGTTTGTATGCTCTTATTTAAGACTCTTGTGGAATCCATTTGTGTAGCAGCAAGGTGCTTCTTTCTACTTTCCAGTGATGAAGAAAAGATGGAGAGGAGGACCCAACCTCTATTCCTTCTGGTAACTCTTTTTTAAAAACTCATAAAATTGGGTTGTTTGACGGTTTCATCTCATATGACCATTTGTATTTGCTTCCTGGAAGATACTATTTAGAATCCGAATTCTTTATTAATCAAAGTAGTGATGTCAGTTTTGAGACATTAGCATATCCATTAAGATATGTGGCGTACATCAGCCAGTCTAGTTACCATTTTGTTTACCCAATCTTGTAGTTGAATGGATATGTTGGCTGAATGGAGGTTTTTGTGGTATATAGATTGGCCGTAAGCCTTAAGTATCTTCTGGCCTTTGATATTGGAAATAGGAAATGGTTGAACTTGAAGCAAGGCGTGAGGCGTGAGCGTGTGAGGCTTAATATCCTAGTAGGTATTCCAGATTATTTATGCATTATGCAGTACTTATCTATTTAAATATCTTATCATTCCTTTTCTTTTTTAGCCTCCTGATTAATGAACCCTGCTCGTTTATGTCTTTGATGACATGATTTTTGGAACCTAGAGTTTAGAATGAATAAAGAAGGGTTTTATCTTTTTGTGGTTTTCGTTTTGCCTTCAATTCCTTGTCAAGTTCTCAGGAAGGCACTGGACGCAAAATCTTGACCATCTTGTAACATTTGCTTTTCATTAATAGAATGATAGCTTCATGTTCGCTCTCTGTGTAAAGGTATACTTGAGGGTCCAGATTTGACAAGCTTTGTTTGCCAATTTTCACCGGATTTAGAAGCTATTGTATTTTCTTTGCTTTTAATAGATATAGGAGTCACCATATAGTCCTGTGACTAACTTCTTAGGTTTGTATTCTCCCGTTTTCTGAAACACTTGGTCGCATTAGAGCTAAATCTGTCTTCAAATGCTTCCGAAAATTTTGGTGATTCTTTTTCAGCGTGTAACTATAGCTAGGCACTGTTGATTAAGTGGTTATGTGAACTTCATTCGGAAACATCTTGTGCATATGGTTTGTAATGTCTGTGATTATGATGAAGTTTTGATGGTATCCCTGCATTTCAATTTTGATTGTGGTAGTTTTGAAAGGAAATAAGAATTGTTCATTTTATGTCATTGGTTGATGTAAGGGCTGAAGATTACTGCACTTGGTAGTTTCCTATTTAACCATAAAGAGCTTATTATTCTACCACAATCTGGTGGAAGTAACACTGGTGGTTTAAGTCGTTTCTCGTTTGTTATTGCTTTAAGGTTATAAACCAGAGGAAGCTAGTGAAGAAGCAGATAAGTCAAGGTGCATCATCAGGTTTCATAATATCTCGGCACTAATCCTATCTTGTGTTAAATCTTCTTACATTCTATGCAAAACACAGCATCTTTCACAAGACCACCATAACCACATGTCCTCACATTGCTTTTACAGGGTCAAGGAACGTGAACCCGAAATAGTAACTGCAGAACTACTCTAACCAAAGTATGTCTAGCTGTCACTTTTTCAACCTTAGAGTTCACACATTCAGACACACGAATATGAAACATGAAATGTTCTTTCTGATTGTTAGATACTGCTACTATACTGAATCTATGCTCAATGAGCATGGGGTTATGTATTGTGTTGGCTTATGAGTATGCTTAAATCCAACAAACTAATGGTGATGTTGATGATGACGCAGGACAATAGAGCCATCAGGGTCTGGATCATCATTAAGGCCCGGGACATGGCAGGCACCATCCTAAACACATCTCTCTTCAGGTAGATAACAAACCGATTGGTTTGACTCTGACAGATGAGCCACCATAGACGAGAGAGGTTTTGAGGACCCTAACTTTGTGGCCTTTCACGCTGTCATTGAGGACATAGAAGAGTCAAAATGAGAAGTCATCTTCGTGTGCTTTGTTTTATTTTAGGGAGACTTTTATTTGCCTTTGTCCTTCATAGCTGAAGAAGAGCCTAATGCTTTTCCTCGTTGACTTTATGTAGTAGGACTTAAAACAAAAAAAAATGTTAATAAACATCAAGAGGAGAAGTCCTACTTGGTTTGTGCCAGACACAAGCCAATCAAAACGTAGTTTTACCAAAGTAAGTGTAGTTCTAAATTTTATTCTGGTTTGGGTTAAGTTCTAACCATCGGTAAGTAATAGTTAGTGCTCACAAAATTAGCTCAATTTGTTTTTCATATATGAAGTGGCTCAGCTTTGTTCGCCAATTTCCACCGGATTCTAAAGGTATTACATTTTCTGTTTCAATTGATTAAGGTGGTCACCATAGAGTGTGGAAGATTGTTGTGAAATTCCAGTTTTTCTGAAATTCCCTTGAATAATTTGACAAAGATTGTTGTGGACAAGCAAGCTTTTATATTTTTGCCGTGTTTGAACTATCAAATGGTGTCCATTACACTTTGTTGCATTAGATCTAAAGCTGTCTTCATAAAGTGTTTTTGGAATGACGTCATCTGTGATTAAAAAAATGCTTGTGAGGGACTTTGTTTATCCTTTTTCAGCTTTTCCGTGTGTAACTATTGCACTGATAACTATAGATCATGGAATGATACATCACTTTAAAGTCTGTGATTCTGATGAAGTTCTGATGGTAAAAGATGTCCTTTTTAATTGTGCTAGTTTGGAGGGGAAATAAGAATTGTTCACTTTATGCCATTTGTTGATTCAAGTATAATTGCTAGTTTTCCTATAAGTATAACGAGCTTATTATCCTACCATAATCTCGTGTAAGTAAGACTGACTGTCTAAGTGTTCTTTTTTTTGTTTGTTCGTTAATTATTAAAGGTGATTTACCAGAGGAAGCTAGTCAAGAAGCAGATAAATCAAGGTGAATCATCATGATTCAAAATCTCTTGGCACCAATCATATCTTGTGTTAAATCTTCTTACAATCTATTTTTTCTTGATGCAATACACAGCATTTCTCACAAGACCACCATAACCAAGTTTTCTCACATTGCTTTTACAGGGTCAAGGAACATGAACCCGAGATAGTTACTGCAGAACCACCAGAACCAAAGTAAGTCTAGCTGGCTTCTCTTTTTTAATTCTAAAGTTCACATTGAATCATGAAATATTCTTTCTGATTGTTTGATACTGCTCCTATACTGAATCTATGCTCTATGAGCATGAGCCTATGTATTGTGTTGGGTATGCTTAGATCCAACAAACTAATGGTGATGTTGACGATGATGCAGGACAACAGAGCCATCAGGGTCTGGATCATCATTTAGGCCCGGGACATGGCAGCCACCATCCTAAGCACATCACTCAGCACGCAGATAACAAACCAGCAGATAACAAACCAGCAAAACATATGTTATAATTTTGCAGGGGAAGAGGGAGCATATATACGACACAGAATACTACATGAAAAAACGCAAGGAACTGATCCGGGCTGGTCAAATGATGATCATTGCTTCGATTGTGCTATCTGCGCCGATGTTATAATTTTGGTTTTAGTTTTTATTTTTATTTTTAGGGAAAATCTAAAACTAATTAGATTTGTTTTTTTTTTTTTTTTCTTTTCGAAATAAAGCCAAATACTTGAGTTTTTATGAAATCGTAAATTTAACAATCTTCAAGCTCACCGATTTCTCCGTGATTAAAACCTTAATTAAATCAGTCATCACTCCAATTCTATAACAATTAAGTCGGAAACAATTTTATAAGAAGTGGAGACAAACACACGAAAGGAGATAAAATAAAGAAGAAGAAGAAGACACAAAAACTTTCGAAACGAGGAAATTAAGAATCGACTCAAGATCAAAGATCGGTTACAAAGATCGATAACATTGGAAAAGCAAAACCCTAAACATCAAGTAATTGGGATATAGATTTTGGATTTACATCACGAAAAGGCAACAAAAGAGAAACTAGAAAGGAACGAATCTATCAACAAACTGGTAAAACACATACGAAGAAACTAAGATGTTGAACCAGAGAGCAGTTGAAAGACTAGCTAACAAATCCCTAAAAGCACAAAGATCTTTGCATGGGCGGCGCAAGACGAAGAAGAAGAAGATGGAATCGTAACGCCGATGGTAATGAAATCGCGTTTACAGAGTAAGAGAGATGCAAACCAGAGAGATCAGTGTGACCAAGTAGAAGAAGACTAAGCCGATCATGACCAAGTCCAAGACCAATCGTCCTCCCATCGCATCCCTAGGAACAAAAAAACTCGCGCCCACGAAAGATAGAATTCCGATGGAACCTGCGTACGCCGCCCAAACCGCCGCGGGAGAGTCGAGTCCGAAGCCTTTCTGTGTGTAAACCCTGGCGACAAGAACAAGGAGTACGGCGATGGCGCCTAAAGTCGTATGTCGAAGTCCACTCCTAGTTTTAAGGACCTGATTCCAAGCTCGGTCGTTGCCATCCTCACGACGACGGCGACGTTCGTGATCACCAGGCGCAGCTACTTGACGACGACGATCTCCACGGTTGTTTCTGCCGCCGCGAGGCATCTTTCGTGAATCTTGTTGTATCGGAGAAAATGAAAAATTTGCAGAGAGGATTAGTAAATTTTTCAGAGAGGAATTAGTATGTGGGAGTCTTTAACACTGTATTTATATTTATAACCGACTCTGCTCTCATTCTCTCTACTAACAAACAACCCAACGAACCTTAACGGCCATTTGACCTTGGTCAACGATCCACATTAGAGTCTTGAGTCTTGACTCCAATCTAACGGTTATAAGCCGTCTGTTCTAGAGTTTTGACTCCAATCCAACGGTTAATTTAATTGATGCATGTGACCTTCACTAATCTGAGCCAGACTTTGAATACGCATGACTTGCACGTGACTTTATATTTTTCTTGCTTATTTCTTTTTGTTTGGTTAAGTTTTTTTTTATCGTCTTTTTCCCCCCATAGAGGACCGGAAAATCCAATTATTTTTTTCTTTACGATAAAGCCGGAAAATCTAGAACCCAATTTAAACCGAAATTTTAAGAGTTATCCAGAAACTAAACCGACGTGTCTAGGGTTTTGGAAACCTGAGAATCCAACTGAAAGTTTCTTTGTCAAAACAACTTTGGAAACGAGGACAAATTAAATCTCCTACTTAATTACAATACTAAAGGAAAAAAAAAAAAATATGCTTCATCTAAACGAATAATACACAAATTTGTTAGTCAAAGATTACTACATTAAGAAAAAAAACCGTCAAAAACTAAAATGTTGGTTACAAATCTTAATATCTTATGCTTAAGCTTGTTCATCATGTACATATACATGTTTTATGAGAGCTCCATCATACACTAACCCTCGCTAAATTAAAAACAATTTGGGCCGAAATCTATTACGCAGGCCCATTGTAAGAGATGTATGCATATATATTGTTACGCACGCATTCATATTATACGGAAAGAAACATAGCTCAGCCTAGAAAACTCGTTCCCTCTTAAACCCTAATATCTACATGTAAATTTTGTGATTGTTGACTCTTTTTATTTTCCAGCTTTTGATTCGCGAGGTTGATCTTGTTCCTGATTCTTACCTTTTTCTTTCAGCTACGAGAATATTTAAGCGTACGTTAGATCTCCGAGTGTGTGATAATGGTTGCTGATGGAGAGATTCCTCTTGATCAACCCTTACTGTCTGAGTCTGAGATTGAGGATGAGATCTTACATTCTGAGGATGAGTCTGAGGATGAACTCTTACATACTGAGGATGACTCCGAGGATGAGGTCTTATTTTATTTCCTTTGTTTAACTCTATTATTAGCTAGAATGCTAGCTAGATCTATAGATGCCAATTATGTTTTGTTTATCACATTGAGTTTGGGGAGTCCATGAGTTACCTTTTTGTTTTCCTGAATTTTAACGTGAGTTTTGATTTTCTTGGCGTGAATTATCATCGTAGATTAACTGGTATAGACATATCGTTTCGTCATTAGATATTATTGCATGAGGTCTGTTTCTTCCATTTAAAATATAGATTGAATATTCTCTTGCTTGTTAGTTTTTTTGTTCTAGTCTTATCGTGGTAATAACTTATCAGGTTTTGTATATATCATCTTGTTTACTAGATTTAATTTTTATTCCATGCTTGGGAGTTTGGTAAAACAAGAATTAGTCGATAATTTGGGTTGTAATTAACCCTATAGGCTCAAAATCAACTCTAACTAAATATATATGTATATCAACAAAACAAAATCGCAGGTGAATGAGGATATATACGATACAGAATACTTAACGAAACAACACAAGGAACTGGTCCAGATGAGTCGACTACTGTTGACCATGCATGCGATTTCACTAGCTGCACCGATGATGGTGTACTGCATCTTATACGGAGTGAAGCTACCAGTACCATTCAATTGCACATATCAAGTCTTTGGTGGCTTACTGCTGTGGGTTGTGGCGATTGTGCTTTTCATCTTCTCCCTTGGACGTCACATAGAGTTTGACTGGTGGTGAAAGACTACTAGCTATGACTTTTGTTTGTTTTTTTTGCTTTTTTTTTTTTTTGTCAACTAGCTATGATCTTTGTTTTGTTTTAATCAATTTTTTTTCGTATGTGATTTTTTGGTTTATGTTTTTAGATTTTTTGGAAGTAAATTATACTTTTTTTTTTTTTTTTTTTTTTGTATTTTCTATTTGACATGAAATAGGAAACCTTTAATCCGGTCATCACTTGTATAACAAGTTGAAAGGACAGTTTTAGAATACGAGGAGTAGCTTATCCGGATCACCGGGAAATTAAGAATCCAACTGAAAAACTGTTACAAAGATCGGAGAAGCAAAACCCTAAACATCAAGAAAATGGAAAAATATTTCGATTTACATCACGAAAAAAAGCACAAAGGATCGAATCTATGAACACACACGAAGTAAACTGAAATCGAATCTATGAACACACACGAAAAAACTGAAATCTTGAACTAGAGCGTTTCGAAGACGACTTATAACAATCCATAAAAGCATAAAACCAGAGAGAATTGAAGATGAATCGCATCGTCGATTCGATGGTATCGGGATAATGAAACCGTACGTGTTTACTGATGAGTAAGACAGACGAAAACCAGAGAGATGAGTGTGACGAAGAAGAAGACTAAGCCGATCATGAACAATCCTCCCATCGCCTCTCTCGGAACAAACACAATCGCGCCCAGGGAAGATAGAGTTCCGATGAAACCTGCGTACATCACCGTTACCGCCGCGGAAGATTCGAGTATGAAGCCGATACCTATGGCGACGACAAGAAGGGGTACGGCGAGCCAGAAAGCCTTAAATCGAATTCTGGACGTAACTTCAAGAACCTGATTCCAAGATCGGTCGATTCCATCCTCACGACGACGGCGACGTTCGTGATCACGAGGCGCAGCTCCTTGACGACGACGACCACCGTTGTTTCCGCGGCGAGGCATCTTTCGTGAATCTTGTTGTATCGGAGAAAATGAAATATTTGCAGAGTATGGGATTAGTAAATTTTTCAGAGAGGATTATAGTAATCCTAAACACGCACTGCATTAGTATTTATAACCGACTCTTCTTCTCTCATTCTCTCTACTCCTAACAAACCTTAACGGCCATTTGGAACTTTCGCGATGAATTAATTGTTGATAACCGTATTTTTCCGCTTAACCGGTGGTTCATTCAATTGGATTCTAAACCGAGTTATGTAGTCGCTCGGTTTAATATTTTTTTCTGGGTACAGTCTTAAAATTTCGGTTTAAATTGGGCGTTAAGATTATATTACCGGTATTCTAATGGTTAATAGGCGGAAAAAAAAAATCAATTAATCCAAGCAAGACGGAGCCACAGACTCGATCGGGGGAGCAATTTGGGGCGTCGGCGGGAGAAGCTATGTGGAGGCTACGGGTGAGGTTTTGTAGGATTGTATCACTAGCAAGAGGCAATAGTTTCATCGGAGTAGGCAAGGATTGGTAAAAAGTACTTTTTTCAGAGTGGGTGAGATTGATGGACTGGGTGAGTATTGTTCTTCGAACCTCTAACCTTTAAATTCCTTTGGTTTTCGTTTTGCCTTCAATTCCTTGTCAAGTTCTCAAGAAGGCACTGGACGCAAAATCATGAGAACTTAGACAAATGTTTTTCATTAATATAATGATAGCTTAATGTTCGCTCTCTGTGTAAAGGTGTAATTGAGGGTCCAGATTTGACAAGCTTTGTTCGCCAATTTTCACCGGATTTAAAAGGTCTTGCATTTTCTCTGTTTTTAATAGATATATGGAGTCACCATAGAGTGCTGTGACTAACTTCTTAGGTTTTGTATTCTCCCGTTTTCTGAATCACTTGGTCGCATTAGAGCTAAAGCTGTCTTCATATGCTTTTGAAAAAATTGTTGATTCTTTTTTCAGCGTGTAACTATTGCTAGGCACTGTTGATTAAGTGGTTTTGTTAACTTCATTCGGAAACATCTTGTGCATATGGTTTGTAATGTCTGTGATTATGATGAAGTTTTGATGGTATCCCTGCATTTCCATTTTGATTGTGGTAGCTTTGAAAGGAAATAAGAATTGTTCATTTTATGTCATTTTTGATTCAAGGGGTGAGATTACTACAGTTGCTAGTTATCCTATTTAACAATAAAGAGCTTATTATTCTACCACAATCTGGTGGAAGTAAGACTGACGGCTTAAGTCGTGTCTTGATTATTAATGCTTTAAGGTGATATACCAGAGGAAGCTAGTGAAGAAGCAGATAAACCAAGGTGAATCATTAGGATTCATAATATCTCCCCACTAATCCTATCTTGTGATAAATCTTCTTACATTCTATGTTTTTCTGGATGCACAAGACCGCCATAACCACATGTCCGCACATTGCTTTTACAGGGTCAAGGAACGTGAACCCGAGATAGTAACTGCAGAACCACTCTAACCAAAGTATGTCTAGCTGGCTTCACTTTTTCAATCTTAGAGTTCACACATTCAGACAGACGAATATGAAACATGAAATGTTCTTTCTGATTGTTAGATACTGCTACTATACTGAATCTATGCTCAATGAGCATGGGGTTATGTATTGTGTTGGCTTATGAGTATGCTTAAATCCAACAAACTAATGGTGATGTTGATGATGACGCAGGACAATAGAGCCATCAGGGTCTGGATCATCATTAAGGCCCGGGACATGGCAGCCACCATCCTAAACACATCTCTCTTCAGGTAGATAACAAACCGATTGGTTTGACTCTGACAGATGAGCCACCATAGACGAGAGAGGTTTTGAGGACCCTAACTTTGTGGCCTTTCACGCTGTCATTGAGGACATAGAAGAGTCAAAATGAGAAGTCATCTTCTTGTGCTTTTTGTTTTATTTTAGGGTGTTTGTCTCTTGGCATAGTGCTTGAGACTTTTATATGCCTTTGTCCTTCATAGCTGAAGAATAGCCTAGTACCCTTTGTTTTTCCTCGTTGACTTTTATTTATTAGGATTTAGACAAAAAAATTACGTGTGGCAATAGACATCATGGTTCAGTTTTAGTATTCATTTTCATGTCATGGGATTGGATAGACGAAATAAAAGTAATTCTAAAATCCAGAGGAGAAGTCCTACTTGGTTTGTTTGTTCTAGACACGAGCCAATGAAATCATAGTACATTTATTACCATGTAGTTCTAAATTTTATTCTGGTTTGGGTTAAGTTCTAAATTACTACTAATGTTTATCCTTTGTGTTGAAATTGCTTTTTCAGAAAGAAAATATTCCCCATCTTCCCCTCAAAAAGCCAATTATTCGAATTTCAACGAGGAACAGAATAAAGATTTCGTTTTTTTTTTACAAGGGGTTAAATGGCCTTCCAAAACATGCTTGATCGTTCCTACTCTGGGATACTGGGATTGTCCTATCAAGGTACTAGAAAACAACACTTGTGATCCAAGAATTAATCTTTAGTAGCTCTTGTTTAAGTCTGTTTGGTTGATTGATCACTCAGTCCAAGTTGACTTTGCAAGATCAGAAGATGCCGCAGTGAAAAATGAGGAGCTTGAATTCAAGAGGAACAAAGAAAGATTTGCGTTCCTTAAGTGGGGTTCAACGGCCTTCCAAAACATGCTTGTCGTTCCTCCTGGGTCTGGGATTGTCCATCAGGTACTAGATAACTGTTCTGTTATGATTGTTATTATTTGACACTCAGGTCAACTTGGAATACCTTGGACGTGTTGTTTTCAACTCCAACGGATTTCTCTACCCTGATAGCGTTGTTGGAACTGACTCCCACACAACCATGATTGATGGATTAGGAGTCGCTGGGTGGGGTGTTGGAGGAATTGAGGCAGAGGCAGCAATGCTTGGTCAAGTGAGTTCAGTTCCTCTGCACACCTTCACTGTTTGATTTGGGTTTATGTGTCTTGTTTACATATATAAGTGTCAAGTTTGCAATTGTCACTCATATGGTACTTCAAAAATTTGTCAGCCCATGAGCATGGTATTACCTGGCGTGGTCGGGTTTAAGTTGGATGGAAAGTTGAAGGAAGGGGTTACTGCTACTGATTTAGTTCTCACTGTGACCCAAATATTAAGGAAGCATGGTGTTGTCGGCAAGTTTGTTGAGTTTTATGGTGAGAAGAGAACCATGGCTGTGTGACTTTTTGAATTTCTGATGGACAATGATTTGGTCAGTATATATGCTTTAACATTTTTATTTGGATATGAAGGTGAGGGGATGAGTGAACTTTCACTTGCTGATAGAGCCACAATTGCAAATATGTCTCCTGAGTATGGTGCAACTATGGGTTTCTTCCCAGTGGATCATGTTACCCTGGAGTACCTGAAGTTGACTGGAAGAAGCGATGAAACTGTGAACTCTCTCTTTCTCAATTAATTTCTTTACTTTTTCATTCTTTCTTTTTTGGTTAAATCGAATCATCATGCATAAATTGTTCTTGTGGTTTACGTGTGGTGAGGCTGACTATTGCTACATCGTCTCGTTTCAAAAATTTTAACAAGCTATCTGTAGACTTAGGTTGTTTTGTTCTTCAGTAATCAGTATGCATTATCACGTGGCTTAGTTTTTCTATATCTTACCTAAACAGTTTAACAAGCTATGTATCCTGTTTCCTCTGTTTTTTTGTGACTTACATGATCACCAACTTGGTTTGTTTAGGTGTCAATGATAGAATCATATTTGCGAGCAAACAATATGTTTGTTGACTACAATGAGGTATGGACATCCTTAATCAGTTTACTGTATTTTATTTATTTTGACAAGAAACTCAACTCCAAATATTTGTGGACATTCTGCAGCCCCAGCAAGAAAGAGCATACACATCTTATCTGCAGTTGGATTTGGGACATGTTGAACCATGTATTTCTGGGCCTAAAAGGTATGCTTTCACTTCGTTTTGATATTTTGAACGTTCTGACGCATCCTTCCTAAGGTTTTCTTACTATATTTTATGTTCAACAGGCCTCATGACCGTGTGCCTTTGAAAGATATGAAGGCTGACTGGCAAGCATGCCTTGACAATCCTGTTGGATTCAAGGTGAGATGCAATTTTGTGGTTACAACAAAAATCAGTAAACAATCAATGACATTGATTTCTCTTTTTTGGGATAACTTGTAAAACTTTGCTTCTTGTTTCAAGGGTTTTGCAGTGCCAAAAGAAAAACAAGAAGAAGTTGTGAAGTTCTCGTACAAAGGACAACCTGCTGAGATCAAGCATGGTAGTGTTGTTATTGCGGCAATTACGAGTTGTACAAACACATCAAACCCAAGTGTCATGATCGGGGCTGCACTCGTTGCAAAGAAAGCTTTGGAACTTGGCGTGGAGGTGAGTTTCTACCTTTTCTCTTTGCCCTGAGATAACTGAGTTATGAATCCTGTTTTGATTGAAGTTGACGTCACAATTCAGGTTAAACCATGGGTTAAGACAAGTCTTGCTCCGGGGTCTAGAGTTGTCGAGAAATATTTGGATCGAAGGTGTGTTGGAGTCAACGGTATTTTCATTTGGATAACCTATTTGATCACGGGATATCCATACTTAACGTTTACCTTCTCTGCAGTGGTCTCCGAGAGTACTTGAACAAGCAAGGGTTCCAAATTGTTGGCTACGGCTGCACAACATGCATTGGGAATTCTGGCGACCTTGACCCAGAAGTTGCATCTGCTATAGAAGGAACTGGTAACAACATTTTCATCATGTTTTGTTATTGTTTCTCTTAGCTTCTCCTTGAGCTATTTTCTTTTTCAATTATGTTTGATGAATTAGTGCCCTTATATCGTCAAATTGAAGCTCACTTTTTTGGTTGGTCCATTATGCTTCCTCTGTGTCACAGATATCATCCCAGCTGCTGTGCTGTCTGGAAACCGAAACTTTGAAGGCCGTGTTCATCCACAAACAAGAGCTAACTATCTTGCGTCACCACCATTAGTTGTTGCTTATGCCCTTGCTGGAACGGTTTGTACTTTTCAACTTTCAGTTCAAAATTGAGATGTTTGTGTTTGTCACCTTTGGATATCCTTAACTGGTTTGGCATCATAGTACATCATCAACAAGATTGAGTCTGGAGTTTGTTTCTATATATTGATCTCTTATGATTACAGGTTGACATTGATTTTGAGAAAGAGCCTATAGGAACTGGAAAAGATGGCAAAAGTGTGTACCTGAGGGACGTATGGCCAAGCAATGAAGAAATTGCTCAGGTACATAGGTGTCGTGCTTAGAGGATTAGTTATTCACCTTTTAATGTTCCTTGTTAACATTCCTTATACTCTTCAACAGGTTGTTCAATATAGCGTACTACCAAGCATGTTCAAGAGCTCTTATGAAACGATAACAGAGGGAAACCCCTTGTGGAATGAACTCTCTGCACCGAGTTCCACGTTATATTCTTGGGATCCAAACTCCACGTACATTCATGAACCTCCGTATTTCAAGAATATGACCGCAAATCCACCTGGTCCTCGTGAAGTCAAGGATGCCTACTGCTTGTTGAACTTTGGAGACAGCGTAACAACTGACCACATCTCTCCAGCAGGAAACATTCAAAAGACTAGTCCTGCTGCCAAGTTTCTAATGGACCGCGGTGTGATTCCAAAAAACTTCAACTCATATGGAAGTCGAAGGGGAAACGACGAGGTTATGGCTCGTGGTACATTTGCCAATATCCGCATTGTTAACAAGCTCTTGAAAGGAGAAGTTGGCCCCAAGACTGTTCACATTCCGACTGGAGAGAAGCTTAGCGTTTTTGATGCAGCAAGTGTAAGTAGAACCGTCACACAGCTTCAACATATATATAGATCCTTCTTTACGTCCCTAACTCAAATTACATGTACTTTCAGAAATACAAGACCGCTGGACAGGATACGATAATCCTGGCTGGTGCTGAGTATGGAAGTGGTAGCTCTCGGGATTGGGCTGCCAAGGGTCCCTTGCTTTTGGTAAGTTCTACATTATATACAACGGTTATCAGATTTTGGTTATGTCTTGTGACTATAACAGTTAAAGTATAAATCAGGGAGTGAAAGCTGTCATTGCCAAGAGCTTTGAGAGAATCCACCGCAGCAACCTGGCTGGTATGGGGATCATTCCTCTGTGTTTCAAGGCAGGGGAGGACGCGGAAACCCTTGGACTCACTGGTCATGAACGTTACACAGTCCACCTTCCTACAAAAGTCAGTGACATTAGACCCGGTCAAGACGTCACTGTAACCACTGACAGTGGCAAATCCTTTGTTTGCACTCTGCGCTTTGATACAGAGGTAAACTGGTTATATAGCAAACAAATTCTGTAAAATCAAAACTTCAATTGATCTGAGATTTGTTTTGTGGGAACGTTCACAGGTGGAATTGGCATACTATGATCACGGCGGTATTCTACCATACGTCATCCGGAGTTTGAGCACCAAGTGATCTCAATTCTCAAGTGTTTCTCTCCTTTTACTTTCTTCTTCTGTTAAGATCCAAATAAAGCAAGTTTTGTGAGCACGATTTTCTTTCAGATTACACTGAACTTTTTCCGGCAAGAGTTGCTATAAGAAAATGCAAAAATACACACTTCATTCTATAAACAGTATAATATATTTGACTGTAGCATCAATTGAAAGATCAGATTACAAGATTGAACAGTTACAAACACTATGCTGTAATCAGCCACTGCGCTTTACTATTCTCTCTTACTCCCAAAAACCGCAGTGAACTGATTCAACACGACCACCGTAGAGAAGAGGCATATGCATTCTTAGAAACTCTACTCATCTTCCTCCTATAATTTCTTTGACATATATTGATGAAGAGAATCCATATTGCTAACTCTTGTGCAAAGATCTGGTGGCCTTTGATGCCAAAACAATTGCTTTGGCTTTGTCGCTTGACATCATCCAATCTCTCTCAGCACGACGTTGATGTTGCCTTGCATTCTTCGCACGTTTTGGGGCCAATCTTGCATCTCTCTCTGCATACGCTAGTCTGAACTTCTCTGCTATTGGCAGTTCATTGGATAACGGGAAAGATGTGGGCTTCTGCACAACTCCAGTAACAACCCACGTCTTAGGATCAATATCTTTGACAAATGGTTCGTCCAGTGCAATATCTGCTAGTGCTTCTTGAGGAACCTCGTTTGCTCTGTACGCGACAAGTGATGGCTTGGGATTTACCACTATTCTTGGACACTCTGAGGATAGCATCTCCAATGAATCCTTATCAATTTGTGGCTGCGGAAAAAGCAAATTATTTGTGAAACTTGTGCACCAAAAAAAACGAACAGAGTGGTAAGAGACACAGATGGAGAAATGGTTGACCAAGAATAGATATTAGATTCTTCTAATTAACTTATGGTTTCGCTTATCCAAACCAAGGCAAAATTTGCCAACTCAAAAAGGGAGCAATGGAGCATCAATGGGGTAGCTTATCAGTCAAAGGGACAATACATACCCAAACAAGCCAACGCACTGATTGACCACCATGACCAATCTCTGAAGTGTCTAGTTCTTCCCATGTTTCTCCTTCAAGATTACTCAAGTTTGGCTTAAAGATATCTAAAGATCTGCGTGCGGTGGACTCACTGCTTGGGCATCCTCTGCAATATCAAATTTTGGCTCATTACCTGTTTTATAGAGTTTGTTAGCCTACTCAAACCCACTCATTATGGATTGACTTCTATCTCACTTTTACCCAGAAAGTCACTTAATTCATGATTAATTAGACAAGCCACACGAACAACAATACATGAAAGACCAGCTTAATGTACTTAGCTGAAGCAAAAAAGGTTTTACCCGCATCTAAGAGTCTCCAACGATCGGCAGTGTTGTACAAGCTCTGAGACGCCCAAAGATGTGATTTTGTTGCACCGGCTGCATAACAAAACCACAAAACTATATAATACTGGAGGGTAAACAAACACCACTTATCTAACATACAGAAGCTCCTGACTAAAGAACCAGTAAGACCAGAACTACAAAACATATCACAATTCCAGCCTGCAAATATCCAAAGAAACCCAACACAAATCAGACATAGGTGTTGGTAGGTTACGTTTTCCCCATCTCAAAAGAAAAACACTGAACACTAATAAACTGCTCAATCAGCCTGCAAATATTGTTAACGAAAAAACTATAGAGAAAGCATCATACTACCCAACTAAGTCAGTACTACTAATCAAAATTCACACATACCATGAGGTACAAGCACAGAGATCAGGACTCAACACTCAATAGGTCAAATAAACTCCTAGTAAGCAACTCTAATACCTACCTAATGTCCACAGCTCGGAGAGATTTGCAGATTTCTGCCACTTTAGCTAAGCCAGAATTCGTAACATCTGAACCACTAAAGTCTAAAATCTCCCAGGAACTGTCAGCCAAAGAGACAATCACATCATCACCCAGTAGCTTTCTTCTTCTAGCAATTGCTGCAATCGACATCTGTTTCACATGGAGAACATGGCTTGGATTAGCAAAGTGCATAGTATTTACTAAACCGAGTAAACAGCTTGAAACAAGAAAACACTGGAAAGTCAAACAGAACCTTGATGTCTGCTGGAAATATAACAGAGATATCAGCTAAACAAGGGATCATTTCATCTAAATGCTTCCCAATAACTCCAAGACATAAGCTCACAAGAGATGGAGGTTTTGATTTCAACGGAGACATTCCTGTGACTGAAGCAAACCAGTGGAAAAATATCAGAATCCAACTCCTAAACATCACCAATAGCCATTCTTACCCCAAATTTAACCCAGCTCGAGAAAAGAAGGCTTACGCAGAGAAGATAGATAAGCTGAAACAGGAATCTTATTCTTCGGTTCACGATTCGTATTCAAGTCGAGATTCTTGAGAGATTTAGGAAGCTTTTCTTCCATCAAAACTCACCGCGAGGTTTCTGATCGCCGGTGATTAGAATCGACGAGTAGTTGTGGCCGGCGGATTTTGGTCAGCTCAAACCGATTGTTAAAAAAAAAAAAAATTAAAGAAACCTTTAGTGGGCCTGTAAATTTTTGCGGTTATGGGCCTATAGTCTTCATAATTGGCCCACAATCTTTTGTAATATTTACCAACTCAGTCAGTCACACAACAAAAGACATTTTCAAATTTTTACAAGTTTACATTGGTTGGTGTCTCGCTCTGCTTCAATCAACTGTAATGTTCCAACATCTATGTGACCATTGGAGCCTTGTTAATTGTTGTTATTGAGATCATTACCAATATGTGATCTATAGTATACCTTTTTTCCCCCAAAGAATCATTATGTTTTCACATGTTACAACAGTTTATACCCAATTCAACTAGACAATAAAAGAAGAATTACAAATTTCATAGCAAAAAAAACGAGCAAAACACCCAAAACCAATACAGTAGAATAGCCAAAACCGTAACAAGGAAGGAAAAAAAAAACCTATGAGCCAAACCAGGACATTAGGTTGGAGAGGCAAAGAATAAAGGTATAAAACCAGAAACAATGAGACTTTGTTTATGGAAATTTTGTGCAGAAACCGTTAGGAACAGCAACTGTCATTGGCTGATTCGTGGGAAAAGGAGGCTGCATAACTGGAAATTGGGCAGGAACGCCATATGTTTGCAGTCCACCGGCCATGAACGGTTGGGAAACGCATAGCTGCTGCGGCTGGCCAGCTGCATATACACCTGCATCAACAAAATGGACCATTCTGGTTACGGCCATCAAAGCAAAAAAAGGGAAAACATGGTTGGTTCTTAGGCTATTTATTTAGTTACAGACTCTAAGTATTTTACCTTGATGCTTCAGGTATTGGACATGTTGAGTGGTTGATAGAGGACGGGGGAGCATAGGTGAAAGAGGCAGTGTTCCTTGAAGCAGATCCTGAAAAATAAGAATAACGATTACTAGAAATGACTTTGAAGATATGAATAAGAGAAGATTTTCGAGCAAACTCAAACCAATGACTGCGTAATAGTATTTCTTCTTTCATTAAGACATACAGTTATCTAACATGCAAGTCATAGATTGATTAACCTAACATCATTAAAGGTTCACCAAATTGCTTATATTTCAAAATAGAAAAAATTAATCAAGAAGCTAGATGCATCAAGTTCTAACCTGAGAAACTGGTTGGATATATACAAGCTGCCCCTGCCCCGATCTTGCAACCATCACCTGGAGTAAATTAGAAAAAGTCTTTAGAAACAAATACACCAATAAAGCTCAATACAGAGCCATTATTTTTATACACGCGCCTTCAACAAAAGTGAGTTTTGGGAACCTCCATGTCCAACCTGAGGATTTAGATTTACAAGCATTGGTGCAGCTTGAACAGACTGGTACTGAGAGTTCAAACTCTGCGGCTGTGCCCTGTTAACAGTAGGCCCAATCATCTGCACAAAAATGGGTTGCAAATGGAAGTATGATTCATTGATGGCAAGATATATGAGTTGATGGTCGAAAATAAAAGAAAGCATTTTAATAGTACAAACTAAGTCATATCAATTCAAAATGATCGGTAATCTGGTCGTCAAAACTAACATCTAAGGTTGTTAACCATGCAGGCGCTTAGTGGTGAGAGAAATAGTCTATTCGCAGTTACTAGTTGATAAAAGTCCTTTGACATAACATGCCCGAAGAGAGTAAGATAGGCAGGGACAATATTGAAAAAAAATACTTACGTGTTGAGGAAATTGAATACCACCGACAACATGTCCAGCATTACCATATGGTACAAACTTGGAAGGTGGAGATGCTTGCGGCATATAAGGGTTGTTTCCAATTTCTGGGTAAATAGCTTCAGGAACCGGTAGCAGCTGACTGTTGCTTGGTATATAAGCAATATTTCCAACATCAGGCATTCCAACAGGAGATGGTGGAAGGCGTTTTGTATAAGATGGAGAAAAAATCTTTGCATCTGGATTCAACTTGAACTCCTGTATGTGGTATAAGTTTCAGAAATAGAAATTTGGTAATTGAGTAACAGATCAAGTAAGATGAACCTTCAAAATGATTTGGCAACAAAAAAACGGCTCCTATGAACACGCTAGTCCGTATGTGAGAGAACATAGGAATCAAATCTTTAAGACCCAACAATCAATTCAAAGATACTAAACTGAACATAGGAATCACCTTAGCATTTTTGACGGCCTGGATGGGTACTGATGCAGTTGAAGACGCCACTAAACCCTGACACAATTCTGAGGTGTCATCCACAGTTGTACTTTGTGATGATGAATTGTCAGATGAAGAGGGCCTTTCAGCAGCATCGTGAAAACCATTGCTAAAAGGTTCCGGCATCAATTTATCTTCTTCTACGGGTTTAACTCGTTCGCACATACTATCCACTGGACGTTTGTTATTTCACATGCAAGAAAGTAGAGGATAAGCATGTTAGAAACACTCACTGTTAAAAAAAGCAGAAAGAAGTATATACCATAGATATAACAAAGATAAAAACAACTCCGGGAAAATTGAACTCACAGCTAGAACTTGAGCTTTGCATATCCATCTGCAATAAGAATCTAAACAAGTAAGCAGTTGCTAAGTAAAAAGCGAATCAAATAAATGAACTATCTTTCTAAAAAACTAACAGTATCTTCTTGGTGGCCGTAAATACGCTTCTCAAGATCCACAGCCCGCCTGTCAACAGCATCATACAAGAATCAGAGAAAAATAAAAGAAAATGATCTCGGTAAAGTTTAAAAATTAAGTGATTTAGTGCGAGCATTGATATGTTTGATGCAGATGCTAAACTAGATTTGCTAAGATTGACATTGCACATAAAAAATGCAGCAAGAAGACTCACAGAATGATGAACCATCCATAACTCAATCACCATTAGTTTAGTTTCTGTTTGAAGATGAAGTTAAAAGCAAAGCACACACAGTTTACCTCAGACGATCATAGTCATTTCCTTCATTCCAGAATTCTGTGGAGTTGTTTATGGCACATGGCTGAGAAGGTAAAGTCTCTGTGGCTGATCTGACATGTACAGCCTCATTATTGCCAGTTGTAACATTTGATGGAAGCGAGACTCCCTATAAGACAGATCCATAAGCTCTTTGTCACATACATTATCAAAAAAAAAAATGCAGCTCTTAAGAAAAGTAAAGTAAATGAAGGACGAAAGAGAGAGAAGAGAACACACTTGAGCAATGATTTGAACAATATTGGAAGACAAAATAACAAGTGTCTCGACCACACTCCCACTTGCTACATTCGCTTTACTTGTTCCCTTCTTAATCATTCTTGCATTCTTCAAAACAACGCCTACACAGAACAAAAACCATACATATCACATCACACCAACAAATACACAGATCCTTCTATTTTGCATTACAACTAAGTGATTAATATTGGACAAACGAATTAACAGAGTCATGGATTCGAACATCAGAAGATCCCATTCACAGATCTCTACTGCTACAACATTTTAAACCAGGTGACAACAACAAATTACGATAAAAGAAGCTCTCGACTCCAAAATCGCTAACAGATTGAAATCGAAAACGTTACCAAAGCCGTTGTCGAGGGAAGCAGTGTAGAAAATCCCAGAAAAGACGGAACCATCCTTGACGTGAACGTGAACTTGCAATCCGATTATGCACATAGTTGCTTCTATTAACACCGATTCCTTCAGTGATGACGATAACGATTTGTTCTTGTCGTCGTCGTCTTCCACTTTCCTTGCGTATCCCATTTCTTTTTTTTTTTTTTTTGTTTTACCTTTCCAATGTTTGATTTGTTGATTTTCTCTGATTTGTTTTTCAAAGTCTCTAGAAGTTTCTATATCATCTTCCTAGGAAAAAAAAAACAATACAAAGGTGAAGAAGAGAGAATGGGGGAAAGAACAGATCTAGAAGAATATACGAGGGAACTGTAAAAGCGCGACTCTCTCTTTTTTATTTTTCGCTCTTTTTTCTTCTTCTCATGAGCCTTAATGGGCCATTATTTGGTACAACACGGCCCACGTAGATTACTACCTTATGCTACCATTAAATAATTTTATGCTTTTAAAATATTTTTACTGTATTTATTTTTGGAGTAGATTTCTTTTGTGCACTAGATTGCATATAATTTTTATTATTATTTATATTTTATATCGTATTTGTTTGTTAAATATTGGATATTTTTCAAATATAGTAATAACTAAATTGAATCTTTTGTGCGGTAAATATATATATATGAATTTTCAAAACTGTAATATATTTCATGACCATTTGTTTGTTATATTTAGTTTGTTTTGTTTAATGTTTGAGATTCTATTTTAATTTTTAATTATTATAACAAAAATAAAAGATCTAAATACATAGTAAATCATTTATACGCTATGATTAAGTCACATTTTTCTAATGATTTAATTATTTTACACAATCTTAGTTAAAATAACTTAAGTTTTATATGTCAAATATTCTAATATTAATAGTGTTGACAAATAATAAAATAAGGATTTAACCCGTGTTAGTACAAATTTACTGATATTTTATTAATTCCAACATGTCCTCTTTATAACCCATCTACTATATAACCATATTACAGTAGAACCTCTATAAATTAATACTCTTTAAATTAATACTCGCTATAAATTAATAATTTTTGCCGGTCCCGAGTTGGGCCGGTGTAAAAAATGACACATTTCGATAAATTAATAAGATAATAACTTTTTTAGAAATCCTATGTAAAAATATGGTCCCATCAATATCATAAATTAATAATCAAATAATATTAATATATATATATATATATCTAAAAAATTTAGTGAAATATGACTCTATTGTTATTTGCATATTCTTGAATTTTCATTTTTGTTGGAGCTTATCTCTAATCTTTTTCATTGTCGTCTTTTCAAATCGCATCCAAAATGCGATAATTGTTTCTTTACATGTAATTGGTTCTAAATTTACCGTAATATCTTCTTTGACTTCATCATTACCATGAATGATACTAATAGCAATTTCTTCTAAACTCTAAACTTCTAACATTTGTTAAACTCTAAAATTAGCAATTACGATAGCCAAAATTACAAATTAAGAAAATTCTTTAAAAATATGAATGAGAACAAAAGTATCTTATATTGTAATATAGAATTTTAAAAATTATGAAAATTAAAAATCTCTTCATAAGTTAATAAAAGATTAATTTATCGATAAATTAATAATTATTATTTTATCGATAAATTAAAACCTCTATAAATTAATAAAATTTCATGGTCCCGACCTTATTAATTTATAGAGGTTTTACTGTATATAATATTTTTTTAAAAATTTAATTTACATATTCGTAATATTTGAAAATTTTATTAAGTTTATATATATTAATTATAATATTTAAATAAATGTGAATCGAAGTTTTTCTTACGTTAAAAATCAAATATCACATGTTTTGGAAAACAAAATAGGAATCAAATTGTTGTTTTCTTTGTTTGCAAAGAATTCATATATAGAGATATAGAATATCTTCTATACACAATAGAAGGTGTGGTTAAATATATCATAATTTTTGTTTCCATATTGATTATGCTGTTTTTTAGTTGGAATAGTATGTAAAATATTTAGGAAACAAAATTTGAAATAATACTATTTTTGGAAATTTTTTATGAATTAACTTTGTAAATAAATTTTTAAATAAGTACAAATAAAAGGTTAGAACCCAAGATGTAATTCAAAAATGAATATATAGATACCATAACAAAAGGTGAAAAATCAGTAAACGTTATTATGCTCTCATTCCTCATCTACATCACCACCATGTGGATCATCATCAGGGTCGACCTAATCAGGAAAAAGTAAGTTCCCATTAGCAAGGACAGTGTACAAAAGTATTCAACCCTAATCAATCATCTAAAAGGACAACATATATATTACTCATACCGTTCCAATGCTTTCGTCTTCCCACTCGACTATTACACACCTATCATTCACCCTTTTTACCATTCCAAAAGTTGGAAGTTTACCAATCGCTAGCAAATGAGTCACCATGTCTCCTATCTAAAACTTGCTTCCTTCTAAAAATCGTCCAGCTGGCTTATCGGCTCTTTGTCTCACCTGCCATCCTGCATGAGCAGTCCATAGTGGCATAAAAAAACGCACCCCTTTTGTCTCAACCTTATTAGGAGGTAGTGTCCGTCGGCTTGAGACAAATAAGGTGTAACTTCTTTAGGAAAAAAGAATTAATTCAAAGCTAAAATTAAAATTCTATCAAACAATACTAGATTTGGTTTTGGCTTACAATGATTATCTATATATAATAGCAAACCAGTTTTTATGAGACTGCTGATATCATCATTATAATCCAACGCTTGAGGTTAGTCTCTTCTTAATCTAAGGACTGTAGTTTTTTCTGAAAAACTCGCTCACTCAACCAAAAGATGTGTCTTTTAATCGCAACCTTTTATTCACAATCACGTCTTATGTGAAGCATCGCCTCTTTTAGATCTCACCACCATTAGTTGTGCCTCTTCATACTGATTTATATACCTAAATTGGTGATGCATCGTTTCATGAAACCAACTAACCAAGATGTGTGTCTTTCAATTGCAACATTTTGTTCGCGTCCTTTTGTGAAACATCGTTTCTCCCTCTTTTTAATTATCACCATCTTTCGTTGTGCCTCTTCAGCCTCATTTATATACAAAAACCAATGAAACTGTGAATTGTAAAATGATTTTGTTCCTCATTCTGAATTATGAATTCCGACACAGATCTTTTGTGAATCTTTTAGAAACAGAAATCGTTAAACAAAACTTAAGGAATCCTCTTCTGAATCCTATTTTCCACGACGGGTCGACGACGCCATAGTCTCACTAAGCCCAGTCGATATATTGTGTCCACTGATCTAGAGCGTATCATGTATTGTACACTCCCGACAACGTTTCAATCAATCTTACTTTGGTAAGTTCCTAATTCTTGGGTTCTTTCATAGCCATACAATTACTAAAGTGATGTTCACATAGTGTTGAGTCTGTGGGTTTAGATTTTTGCATAATATTCTATTAAAATTAAAATGAGCTTTAGAATTACTAAAGCATCGTGATTGATCCGTTTTGTCTCGTCTTCTTCTTTGGTATTGATAGGGAGTTTATCCCAATGATGAAAGAACATGTCGTATGGCTGAAATATGCTTAATTGGAATGGTGCACTTCTTTTTAGGCCCCTTGATTGTAAATCGTTTTGTTAGACATGTTAAATTCTGCACGAATCAATTGTATCTTTGTATGAAATGGTTGTTTACCTTTTTATCATTTTTGTGGTTTAAAAATTTGCCAATTGAACCCAGCAAATATAGATTCATGTCTTCATTGTTGGCTATAACTGACTATGGTTAATAGTTGCAAAATCTGGTGTTGTCGTGTTAGTTTGTTTGTGTTGTTTTATTGGAGAGGCACAAGTGGGAAGAGATTCAAGCCATTATGTAGTCGGTAGTTTCAGATTTTAAATAAAGTTTCAGTTTTGTTCTTGTCTTCTTAAAAGGAAGAGACAAAGGTCTCTAACTCTGTTTCTTCTTTTTCTTCTCAATATTCTAACATGGTATCATAGAGTCTTGGATCCTGTCCAAGCACAGCAAAATAAGAAGAATTTCGCTGTAAGAAGAAGAGAAATACCTTCAAGAAGAAGGTTCCAAAGGGATGAAGGAGATAGAAAAATCTTCTCAAGGATGCTAAGAAGACATCACTCGATGAAGTTGAGAATTTGAAGAGTTCTTCAACTGAAATAAGACGGAGAAGCCGCCTGTTAAAAGAAACCGAGCATGGCAAATTAGCAAAAAAAGTGATGTTATATTTGTGAGGAAGATAACAACACGGAGAAGTGTATGTTGGAAGAACAGAGTAACACTACTCAGCAAAAAGGTTCAAGGAACGCATTAGACGTCAAAGAGATGTGAAACAAAGAGAGACACCAAGTATTAAAGGAGAAACCTCATAGAAAAGAGCATAAGAGAAAACTTACCTCGGAGAAAAATGGAGCAGAAGAGGATGTTTACTTCGAGAAAAATGGAGCGAAGCATACCTCAGAGAACAATGGAGCTTAAGCCAGTGGAAAAGATAACTGAAGAAGACGGAAAAAGTTTCACAAAGACGTGAAGATGATGGTGATCAAAGGAAGACACTAGGCAAGAAAGCAGGCTGCTTCCTAAGAGAGAAAAGGGAGAAGCAGCCAATTTCAAAAACGGATAAAAAAAAAGTGCACCTTAGAGAAAAAGAAGGTGAAGAAGGTTGCAAGAACAAGGGTGGTATGGAAACGTGACGAAATATGGGACGTGACAATGTTCACGTAGAACGGTAGAAAAATTGAAGATGATAAAAGAGAAGCCTGCGTGAACTAGAAACTCCAAGATCTTCTTATGTCAAACTGACAAGAGAAAAAGGAGGAACTTCATCAAAGGGACGAAGAGACAAGTTAATACCTTGTGTGTGGTAAGAAAGAAATTACCAAGAGGGAGACACAATATTATTCTACTCGTTTAAAACTGAAAGTTGTGATGACGAAGAAGGCAGCTCAGTGTAAAGACTAAAACTCAATTAAGGGTGACTAATTGGTGAGTTTTGTTATGTGTGAAGAGACACAAGTTATTGTGTTGTTGTGTCTATTTGTTTTCTATATAAATCAATTTTGTTTTGAGTTTGTCTCTTACTCTGTTTCTTCTTTATCTCTCAATATGCTAACAGTCATATGTCTGTTGAAGTTGTTCTTTTCAAAGCGTATACGTAATGCCGATATCTTTTGTGAACAATAGTAGTGTGACAAAATTTTGAAATCTGTCTATCTTTGGGAACGTGTGAACTTTCTTTTCTTCTAATCATTCGATTTGATTATTCATAATCTTTTCTTTGGTCTATCCTTTTTAGGTTTCTGACAAAAGAACAAGATAACTTCTTAAGCTAATAAACAAAATGTCTTTTGTAATGTGGTCTAATGTTTCAAACACGAGACTGTTTTCCGGACCAGTCGATCGTAGATTAATAAAAACTTTATTGTAATGAAATTTCTAATCTAAAATTTTTTATTATCTGAACTATATAACTTCTTTTTGATAAATATGAGGACTT
This sequence comes from Camelina hispida, assembly GCA_023657505.1. Taxonomy (NCBI): domain Eukaryota; kingdom Viridiplantae; phylum Streptophyta; class Magnoliopsida; order Brassicales; family Brassicaceae; genus Camelina; species Camelina hispida. The sequence continues at coordinate 8,358,782 of CP094635.1, read as the reverse complement.
TATTGGTGAAAAGAAATTGTAGTAACTACAATAGCTTTGATACAAAATATTTTCTAAAAACAAGGACAAATCTGTGAAAGAGAAGATCAGGTAAATAAGAACATAAACAAGCCTAAGCCAATCTCGGCTCCCATTAGTCTTTTGAACAAATTTCGATGGTTCTTTTCAAGAATTTCATCCCGAACTGTTTGTTCTAGAGCTAAATCTTATTCTATTGAGTCACAAGAAAATAGATTTGGTAAACTAAAGAAAATATCAATATGTGATAAAATAATAATGATTTTAGGTAGATCAAGTAAAGTAAAAACTAAATTTACTTTTGTGTGATAGTAAGCTAGGTTGCTAAATTATTTAAGATACATATACCAATATATGATAGCAAAAAAAATGAGAGATATTAAATTTGCAATACCAATTTTGTATATAAATTTTCTTTTTTCAATAATAAGTTGAACATATAACAAATTAGTAATGTTAATTCATTAAGAATTTCAATTTCCCGTGCGGCAACGCACGGGTCTACTTCCTAGTTCTTTTAATACTAAATTAGTAAAGCAAAACTAAAACCCAGATTAAAACACCAACATGTTAAAATCTCTATGTGGTTGTGTTATTACATGGAATTGAACTATTTGCACATCAAAAATTATATTTCTTTCAAAATTTGCGGTTTTGGCCAATGATTTAATGATCTAACTATTATTTAATACTAATAATTTTATTGACCACATTATTTCCAGTATTGTGCATTATATTAATTAGTGATGTTTGAAAATTATTCTAGAAACTAAATGTTGACTATTGATTTCCTTCTATATAAGCATCATTATAAGATTTTTATAATATTTTTTTTATCAAATTTTGTTTAAAAATTTTAAGATGTTCTTATCAAATGTTATATTAGGATTATGTAATGAATTTTGTTTTCTTATCCAGAGTAAAACAACATTAGTTTTAAATAAAGATATATACTTTAAAAATAAATGAATCAGATAGAGTGAGAGAATTGAGAGTTGGGACTTAACTATGAAAAGAGGTGGTCAAAGCTAGAGTTTTCTGCTTTTTTTAGGGCTTTTTTTCCATTTCTTTTTTTGTATATTTATCTCATCACAACTGGAAAACAATTAGATGAAGAAAACAAAAAAAGACAAAGCTTGATGATGATGGTGATGAGGAGGGGGAGTATAGTTACGCTCTTTGTCACATTTGATGGAAGCGAGACTCCCTATGAGACAGATCCATAACCATAAGCTCTTTGTCACATGGATTGTCAAACAAAAAAATGCAAGTCTAAGAAAAGTAAAGTAAAATGGTTGATTCGTTTACATATGAATCAATCAATGGCAGAAAAGCTTACTCATCCGCTCTCTTGCTCCTGTAACCATTTTCTAGTATAACAGATATGAGAAAACCAATTTGTTTTTGTAACCAGTCTCTTTGAAGTTTGCCAGCTTTGAATGAAAGGTCACGTTACCAGGATTTGCATCAACTATTAACTATCAAATCTTCTTTTTGAAACACTATTGATTCTACATATTCTGTAAAAGAAACAGCATCAATTGTGGACTCTCGTTTAATACAGTTACTTGTGCGAAAAGGAAAATGTCAAGGCTATCTTTTCTCTTTCGTCACCGCAGCTCAGATTGAAACTAAAAACTCAAATTTATTGAACGTTTTGCTGACTAATTTAAGATGTAGAATGTTAAAGTAATTCAGAGGCGTTGCAGGAAGAAATAGTACAAGAAACACTTGTGGGTTTAAGCCTTTTGTTACGACTTGGAAGAACACTCAACAATTGTCACGCGAAAGCAAAATAATTCATAAGAAAAAAAAAGAGTTGAAAGCGAGAATCTGGGACAAGAAGAGCTAATACACATCCACTTCAATAATTCATTCACGATTTTCAAACGGTGTCAGCTTTCTGGAGAACTTCAGCTCGATCACGACTTACTAAATCATGCTTCACTGCAAAAAACAAACAGAGGGAACAAGAATCAGTAAGCTCGCAACTTTACTTACAGTCTTACGGATACATTGCCTAAAACTTTTAAGATTTTCAGGTAAAAACCAAAGAAATTACCTGCTGTTGCTGCTGGTAGCCACCAGGTTGCTGGTAGTTTCCATAGCCACCACCAGCGTAACCACCATAGTAGGCGTTAGGGTCCTGAGGAGGTGGTGCATATCCGTATGCTTCATATCCCTGAGGAGGATACCCATAGTATCCACCACCACCACCACCACCATACTGGCCTTGATTAGTTTGAGTCTGTGAAATTATGGGTCAAGTCATCAGATCACAAAGTAGAGAGCATAGTCCGTTAGCTTGGTGCATTGTTCAATGGACACAAACCTGTTTGTTGGAAGGGCTGTGACCCCACGAAAGACGAACACTTTGTCCACCAAGTTGTGTTCCGTTCAACATGGATAGTGCTTGCTCAGCACATGCCCTGAAGCACAAAGACAGAGTAAAGTTGTGAATTAACTAACATTCTCAACATAAGATGAAGTTTGTCTCCAAAGTCACACTAGTGTCTACCTATTGGCGAATTGAACAAATCCACAACGCTTTCCTGCCGGTATTTTCACATGAACTAGTTCACCAAATTGACCAAAAACTGACTTCAAAAGATCTTCTGTTACACTTTGATCCAAAGCTCCGACAAAAATCTGGAATAGCAAACATGACATTAATTCAACAATTCACCCAACATAGAGAAGGCCCAAGGAAACCAAAACAAAGTACGCACTGTGGTGTTAGTTGGGTCGCTTTCTCCTGGATTTCCTCCTTGGTTGTTTTGATATGAACCTTCAAAAAAAAAAAAAAACAGTCAAAAGAATGTAAGCAGAAAACTAAAACATCAATATATATACTACATTCAGTTGACGGTGCAAGGAAACAGACACTAACGCACACACACACAAACGAGAATGGCAGTTGCAGATTTTGTCCAAATAATGAGCAGATGATACATGCAAACAGCAACTGGCAAATATATGTTACAGTTTGAAGATTAAGGTGAAGGGATTCAAGTTAGTTGATAACTGATACACAAATTATTAAATATGTACTAGGGGAAACATGATCCAACTTTAAGAAACTAGAAAATGTCAGAATGGAACCACAATTCTCTAAGAGAGCACAAGTAACCTAAAATCCCTCCAAGGTCTGACAGTTTACCATAGTAACCAATTTGACGAAAGAAGAATTGTAACAGTGTAACACTAAAGAAGAGTTATAAATTAGAGGCAAAAAGTAACTGAAAGAAGGAAGTTGCAGCACTAATTACTGAAAAAGATAGCACTAATTACTGAAAAAGATGGAATTGAGAGGTATGTAGAAGATCACAAAACACTCTTTTAGGAATCACACTTGGAAAAAAGTGAAAAGTAATGAACGGTGGTAAATATGAAAAGAATTAACTTAAAGTTAAGGCTTAAATTAAAAGGGAAAGACTTATGCTTGATAAGTAAAGGAACTGGAAAATAATTTGCGACTGTAGCTGATAAAAAAGCTTTGTAATTAACTTCTTCTGAAAACATAACCAACTGACCTAAATGAGGCCACGCAATAAGGTGGAATCATTTTCAGCTGAAGTCAGTTCCAGGCCCCCCAAAGAGAGCCTCTTGTTCTCCTGCTTAAAGACAACATGAGTTTTTTCTTATAAGTTTTAGGATGTTTTGCGATATTAAATTCTTTGAAGTGCTGAAAGCATGAAGCTGAAGGATAAGGGCAGACACATTGAGCACCAACTAACAGAACACTATTCACCAATCAGAAAGATAGCGGTAAAGGAATACCCCAAAGAAAAGAAAATAAACTAACCTAGACATTTAAAGACAAAGTGAGTCATATCACACCACTCAACATATTCATAATTCATCAGAGATCTGGTTCCTTAGTATAAAAAACATACCTGGTTGCATCGTAAGAGGCTTCTTGTTGGCAGCTGGACCAGTACGCATAGGCCTGGATGAGCAGTATTGACCATTCATTTCAGTCATGGCGCGAATCTGCTCACTTTCATCACCGAACCTAACAAATCCATATCCCTTGGACCGTCCAGTAGTCCTATCAGTCACAACTTTTGCTCCCTTGACAGATGAATATACAGCCTTAAACGTCTCGGTAAGCATCAAGTCGGTAACATCAGGTGCCAAGTCTCCAACAAAAACCGTGTGCTCCGGACCTTCAGCCTGGCGTCTCTCTCCAGCTCCGAGCTGAGCCCAGTTCAACCTAAAGGTCTGCTGTTCACTGTTGGGCATTGGAGCACCATTGTAAGTCTGCAAAACCCTCTCAGCTGTAGCGTGGCTCGCAAACTCAATAAATCCATAACCTTCTGAATATCCGCTTTGCTTATTGCGAATTACTTTAGCTGATTGAGCCTACAGAGCCGCCACAAAAGAAACAAACACTCAAGAGCAAGAAAACTAAAATCTTCAAAAGGATGAAACTTTCAATATTTTTTAAAATGCAATTACGAAGATTTTTCAAATTACCTCGCCAGTAACATTAAAGACGGTCATGAGATAGTTCTCATCCATCCAAGGCTGCAAGTCACCGATCCACAACGACCGGATCTCACCACCTGATCCTGGATTCTGAGATCCACCACCACCACCATACTGCTGCTGCTGTTGTGGTTGACCAGGAGATGGAGCTGACTGAGGATTCCATCCTGCCGGCGGCTGACCTTGCTGGTGCTGCTGCATCATCCACGACTGCTGCTGCTGGTGGTAAGCTTGCTGGTCGGAAGGATTCTGCCCTGACCCTGCCGCAGTACCGTTAGAAGCTGTAGGTGGCTGCTGCATCATGACGACGATAACCTAGAATGTCGCAGATGCAATTTTAAGGGTTGAGCTCGAGAGAGAGAACCAAAGGGCAAAAGAGAGAAGAAGAATAGTAGCTGTCTCTGTCTCCTTTTTTATATACTCGAACAAATAGTTGTCTACTGGCCCAATAACAAAAGATTTGGGCTCCTGGCCCATTATAAATCTAGGGTTACCTAAAAAACGGTTTGGACCGGTCAGGATCGGTTTAAGATTGAGATGCCTAATTTCGAACTCTCAGCTCTGTGAAGACGACGACGTCGCCGAAACGGTTTTTTCTCTTGTTAAACCCTAAAACCCCGCGAAGAGAGAAGAGCGCTCTGTTTTAATGGTGGAATCAATATCAGACATGGAAGATCAAGGTACGATAAGAGTTTGAATTGCGCTTTAAATTTTGTCTTTGGGTATATCTTGTGGAGTAGTTTGATTGAATAATTTGTTTGCTGTTTCAGGAATGGTGGAGGACGGAGGGAATAGAGATGTTGAGATGGAAAAATTCCCAGTGATGGCTTTCAGGCCTTCCCATGATGCTAAACTTAGAGAATTATTGCATAAGATTTGTTTACATGAGATTAAGCTATGTTCTGATGCTGCAAAGGAGTTTATCAAGTTACTAAAGGGAGAAACTGGTGGCGATTTGTTGCGTCTTTATTTCCAGAGCTCACCAAACTTTGCTGAGCTATTAGAGGCATGGAAGCTTCGACATGGAAAGCAAGGACTTTGTTATATATTCTCGCTTATCCAGACGATTTTGAGTCATCCAGAGGGAAAAGGTAGATCAACTGATATTGGAAGAGCTATTGACCAGTTTGCTAGGTTACTTATTGAAGAAAAAATGGATGACATTTGCAAAGAATTGAAAAGCAAAGAGGGAAAACAACAGAATGCTGCGCTTTCATTGTTGGCTTCGATTGTTAGGCGTGGTTCAGGCATGGCATCAGATATAAATAAGAAGTTTGATTTTAAGGGTTTCGCAAAACTAGCGGAGTCTAAAACGCGAGGGGCTGAAAAGGTCAGTAAACACTCAACGAGGAAGGCCTGTGTTGGCTTTGCCATATCATTCTTTGAAGTTGGGAACCCTGGATTGTTATGGAAAGTTTTACAGAACAAGGAAATGTATTTTAACGTCCTGCGAGGCCTTGGTGAAGACGAAGAAGACACTGTGGCTTATGTCTTGTCTACGTTGAAGGATAAGATTCTTGTTGAAGAATCATTGATTCTTCCTAGTCTAAGGAGTGTTCTTTTTGGAAATGTGACGCTAGAGCAGCTAGCCAGCATTTCAGCAAGAGAGGATGATCAGGTTGCGAGTGAGTTGGCACATGATGTTCTTGTTAAAGTTTGCACTGACCCTTCTAACGGATTGATGCCAGATGCAACGAGAAAGTTGGGAGGCAATTCAGACAGACTACTAATGCTCATGAAAAAGTTGAGAGCAGCAGAAATTGGTTATCACAGAGATTTGCTTTTAGCCATAGTTAGGGGTAGACCGTCTTTAGCTTCAGCTTTCTTTGACGAGTTTCCATTCAATATGGAAGATTTTGCATCACCATCCTGGTTAGTCTTCTTCAGAGCGCGAAAGTGTATCTATCTTTATTTTGCTGCGTGTACCGTCACATTTTTGCTGTTTTGTCATTCTTTTCGCATTGTAACTGAAGTCATTGCAGGTTTTCTTCTATTTCCTTGGCAGCAGAATTGGTAGCGTCAGTAAGAACTTCATGTTCTTTTGACTTTCTCAGTCCAGATCAACGTGCTACATCTCCTGGTGGTTCAGATGTTCAGACTATCATGAAATGCCTATGCCCACGACCATTTAGCCGGTCACTGATCACCAAAGGAATGCTCCATTCTGATTTTCTTGTTAGACATGGGACCTTGAGATTTATGTTGGAGACGCTGAGGCTGTTGGATTCTTTTGTTGCCTCTTGGAACCTTTGTTCATCTCATAGATGCTCTGTTGAGCAAATTCAGGTTTCTCTCGAGCAGAATGTTATGGGTGAGGTGAGAAGCTTTTATCCAGAATTCCAGGTGTTATGGACTCTACTGAAGCCTGTGGACGGTTCTAGTAAAACTGAAAAGCCGTCTTCGAAGAGAAAAGCAAAGTTGGATCGTGGATTAAGCAGAAAAAAACGCTTTAAGCAATCTGAGAAGGATGTTTCGGACGAAGAGGCTGGTGATATTGTCGTTAGTGGTGTTGGTTCTGATAAAGATATTTTGGCAGAGGATCATGTGGATGCTCATATGACAAATCAGGAAGATGCTGAAAGAGAATATCTTGGGATTGTTTCAGAAATTTGGGCTTCAGAACTTTGTTTTAAGCCTATTGATTCGGTTGGAAAAGCAGAGAAGTGGTTTCACTTAAAGCTTCTGGATGCCCTCAAGATTTATGTGGTACGCTGATATTTCACATTATTATTTTTGTTTGTGTTGTTGATAAATGAAAAAGCAGAACCTTTTCAAAATTTGATGTACTCAACTTAATGATATTTCACAAGTGACAGGTTGTCTTATCGTTTTGCACTATCCTATAAATTTCCGTGTCAAATACTGGTTGAAGTTTGAATATTGAGTTGTAGTGGTTTGTCCAGTTGACAAGTAGAGAACTGAAACGGTCATGCTTTGCTTACTAAATTCTGGTTAAATGTCTCGTTTCTTGTCACTTTAATATAGCTTGTTAATTAAAAGATATCTATGTGTTATTGGTGCTTAATGAGTTCTAATTTTTAAGCTACATGTTTTTCATTTTTGCAGTGCGCTGTACATAATGTGCTTGAAGGAGCGTTTGATGTCTTCATGAAATTTGTAAGCAATTCTTTAAATTTGCCAGCCGAATTGCAGAGAGCTTTCTTGTCTGTGCTAAATGAATACATCAGTTGGACGCCAAAGTCCCAAAGTGACAGAGATCCTACAAGACTTCCACCTTTTATGTACAAACATTTGCATGTGTTCATGAATTTGTTACTTTTTGCGCCACACAACGAAGTGAAGGATCTAGCGTACAGTTTAGCAGTGGCAGCTATGAGCAGCACCGGTGCATTCGAAAAAAATCCAAGTGAAATTGGCGCATGGTTCTTGTTTCTGCCAAGTTTTGGAAAGATTAAACTTCCTCCTGAGGTTAAGGAGGCTGTACAGAGCATGCCATCAATTGTCATCTCCTTTTTATGTGATGCAGTTATGGCTGTTGGAAATAATTTATTCAAGCAATGGGACATCGTCAGAAGTAACTTGCCCCATTTAGAAGGTATAGGTAATTGTGCCCCTGAAATCAATGGTTTTGTATAGATTTCACTTGCTTACTCGTTTTGCTCTGGTTTTAGTGTCTGCAATATATAATATGTTGCTCCTGTGTTTGTTTACATACCGTTTCTATGTAACCATTTTAGGTAATGACTGCAAAAATTTGTTGTCTGCACAAAGATGAAGATGATTATCTAATGTCTCTGCAATTAATTTTGGGAATTGATAAAAAATGTTGGTTATCAAACACAATTCAATAAATCTCATGCAAGATGTATCCTAGTTACCTGTCCTGTGGATTTGTGATAAGCCTAGAAGTATTTATTCACTGGTGTGTATCTTCTCTGTTTGGTTGCAGGTGTATCAATTGGTTTTAGCCCCCTAATTGTTTGTCTACTGCAGAAGTGTGTGAAGGTACTAAATTCTGAAGCTAAAACGTTACCAGAGAAGTCAGCAATATCTCTGTACGTCTGCAGCACACTGAAATATCTTTTACAAACTCAGGTAAATATCTTTTACAAACCGAGGTGTATGTATATAACTTTCACCATGAAATACCAATATCTTTTATATTCTAGTGTACACCGCTTAAAATACCAATATCTTTTCTATAAAATTCAATATTGTAGGTAGATCCCAGATTACTCTCATGTTTGATCCAGTCAATTTTGTCTGAGGTGGTTGATGAATCTAAGGATTTTTTATGTGAATGGAGGCCATTGAGAATTTTGCTTCTTTTCTCACAATCCTTGTCAGACAAAAAACCTATCATCTTGCATTCCAGAAGGACGACGGGTCTACCATCTGACAGTTCTTTTTCAGAGACTCTTGATGAGATCAAAGAACTGATGAGAAGCATTTCTCCGGATGAAGTTACAGGAATAGTTCAAGCGTTTTCTTCTGCATTGGTGTGTGCAACACCTGAATCGATCTTGCAAAATTTTACTCCTGTGATGACTGTTTCTTGGGCCTTCTACGGAATGTCATTCTCAATTTTACAGTCCATCCTCTTTTTAGAGGAAAATTTCCTTGGAAACCTTTCAAAGCTATCACTTGACTTATTTGCGCGAGGTTCAGAATTTACTGGGTCAAGGAATCTTTGTGAAGAAACAGTAGATAGTGAGATTGGTTTTTCTGGTCACTCATCCATAACTGAAGAAATCAGAAGTAAGATGGGCATTCGTGATATTGGATCTTCTGCCTTCTCTGTGTTCTTAGAGCAGGCTCCTTTTCCTGTATTACTTACTGCCATTATGAGCATGGATATATCTTGCTTACCAGAGTTTCCAAGAATATCAGAGCTACTGCTGCTTAAAGTTTCGCAGCCTATAGGTGGTAGTATTGACTCAAATATCCAAGTAATACTGTTCTGGCTCTTTCAAATACGATCATCTTACAAGGTTCAACCGGCTCCAGTACTCCGCCAACTCTCTGAGATCTGCGTACGTCTTATGAAGAACTTGTTCTCTCAAATATCAGAAACGGAGCTTGTTTCTGGACACTCTTCAAATAAGTTGCTCGCTTCAGTCACGAAGCAGAAGTATCAAGTGGCCCAGACAGTTCTTGGCCACCCAGTTGTGATCGCACTGTTAGAGAGTCCCTTGGATTGTTGCACATCACCTGGAGTGCAGAATGTTGAGATTTTTTCAGAAATATCGCTGACAACAGGGAGGCTAGTTTTCAGTGAAATAGATCAACACATTCTTGATCTATTGGTTTCTACCTGTGAGTTTTTGTTTGATGAGAAACACAATGTGTGGAAATGGGACTTCAGGAAAAATAAGTCAATTATAGCTTTTAAGGACTTGGTCGAAAGGCTTCTCTTGGAATTCAGGGTCAAGTTTGAGCTTTCTGTTGGTTCTCAAAGTTACGCTTCGCTTCTCCAACTATCACAAGTGATTCATGCTTTGTTGAGATTCATATCACCTTTCAAACTTTTATATGTTGCTCATTCCATGCTGAGTAAAATTGATGAGAAGGAATCAGCAAGCCCAGATTCAAGTAAGATTCTCAGTGTGGGATTGGGTATTGCTGGCGGAGCTTTCGAAATGCTTGTATTATATTCACACCAGCCGACTGCTAAGAGAGGAGTATATGATTTGTTGTGGGAATTAGAAGAAAATAGTTATGACAGTAACCTCATTGAGAAAGTATATAGCATGGCATGCAAGTTTTCGACCTCTTTTGGTTTGGATTCGGCAGCAGATATTTGTTTGCTTAAGGTTTGTGGTGGCATTTTCAGGGGGAAACATTATCAAAATTGTAGTGTTCACCGGTTGGTCTTGGTGATTTCGCTGATTGTTGGGAGAACCCCTGAAGACTTGATTATCCACTGCATTAAACGGGCAAGCATAACCAGAGCCAAGATTTTGTTCTATCTTGTGGAGTCCAGTCCCTTGCATCGTTTAGTCTTTGGACGCTTTTTCTTTAGCATGCTAAGTAAGAAGCAGGAGGACACTGCTCTTACAGATGATCAGTTTATCATGCTTCTGCCTGCTGTGCTATCGTATCTGACATCAGTTTCTGAAAAACTCGAGAAGCCGTGTAATAGATGTTTGGATATAACTTCAGTTTATTCAAATATACTAATAAATGGTTTTCTTCAATGGCCGAGGTTTTTGTCTAGGTGCATCTTTGAAGAGAAGTATGACGATATTCTTCTGTCAACGACTGACGATATTGACACTATGTTTAATGCGAGTCTTCTTGGGAAGGCAGTACTTATGTTTCAGTATCACTTTTCCTTAACTGAAAGTCCAACTAAAGAAGATGATCTCTTTAAGGTATTTAATTCCATCTTTCCTCACACTAGTGCTAGGAAGGAGATGTTGGACTACGAGATGAAGGAAGTGGACGTTCAGTCGGTAGACCAAATGTTTAATGTTGCTATCCGTGTGGTTGCAAAAGTAACACTGTCAAGGATTTGTTTGTTTCCTGAGGATAGCAGTATGTGTCATCTTAAACGTGAAGCAGGTACTTGCCGGAAGGAAAGTTCTCCTAAATTTGGATCCAATAGAGCGGTTTTATCAAAGCGGGTACTAGATGCTTTGGTTGGTTGTTGGCAATGTGTTGTCAAGAAATCTGATGGGTCTTTTAAAGGGAATTCCGAAGGAAAACAAGACAAATGTTGGTCCTTGTGCCAAAGCCTTGAAAACTTCATTTTGAGAAGTATTCTACAGTTTATAAAAAACATGTGTGAGGAGGTTGTTCAATTGGATTCCCTTCCCTTCCTGGAGAGACTGATGAAATCAACTCTTCTGTATAGATTTGAGGACTCGAAGACACTGAAGATACTGAGAGAAATTTTCTCCTTATTGTCTAGAGGGAAGTACTCATATGCACCATATATCCAACTCTTAATATGTCACTCTCAGTTTACACAAACTATCAGTTCTCTCTCCATGTCACCCTCACACACTGGTGAATTATTCAGGCCTGTTTCCAGCATTTTAAAACATCTTATCATCTCAAGTCCGAATTCTGTTGGAGTTAAAAGTTCTCGTTTTGAAGCACCTTACTATGCGAGGCAGTTAGAAATTGTCAAACTTCTCAGAGTGCTGCTCTCCAAATGTGGAAAAGATTCAGGCATCAATCTCAAAGAACTTCACTTTCTTCTTTTGTGTTCTTATGGTGCAACTCTGAGCGAAATCGACTTGGAGATCTACAAGCTGATGCATGATATCAAGTTGGTTGATGTCGAACACACGCTGAATGTTTCTGAAACAGATTGTTTGTGGGGTAAAGCTGCCTTGAAAATAAGGGAGGCACTGCGTTTATCTCAGGACGCATCTGATGTTGGTGAAGCTGATTTATTGGAAGATGTCCGCCAAAGTCTTTTCAAAGAGAATCTTTGTGTTGATCCCAAAATATGTGCTCGAACTGTTTTGTTTTTTCCTTATCAACGAACTACAGAGGTATCGGATAATTTACACCTATATGATTATCCAGTAAACGAGGTACCATCTTTAATTTTAAATTTCAGTTAGAAGTTCTTGTACTTGCATTTTTAAATATCAATAAAATAAATCTTCGTCCCTGTGCAGAAATGTTCACCTGGTATGGAGGACATTGAACGCTATGATCCGGTTTTCATCTTGCGCTTCTCGATAGACACATTGTCTATTGGATACATTGAACCTGTAGAATTCGCCAGCTTAGGCTTGCTTGCAGTTGCATTTGTGAGCATGTCTTCAGCAGATCTTGGGATAAGAAAATTGGGCTATGAAACTCTTGAAATATATCTGGATGCCCTTGAGGTAATTGTTATCTTAAGCTGATCTGTATGCATGGTGAAAATTGTTTTGTTTAACTATGATTTTTTAATGTAGAGTTGTAGGAAAAACAAGCATGTAACAGGGCTTAGGCTTCTGCTGATGTATGTACAAAATGGAGTTGAGGAACCATGGCAAAGAATCCCAACTGTTTCTGCTATTTTTGCCGCTGAGGCATCTCTGATATTGTTGGATCCTTCTCACGAACATTATGTTCCCATAAATAAACTTTTGAAGAGCTCATCTACGCTGAAGCTGAGGGTACTTACTCTCTGAAAACTGTAAACTCTTGGCTTTATCCTTTATACTTTGCCAGCATTCAAACTGTTTCGCTTTTTCTCTTTGTTAGGGAATACCTTTGTTTCACGACTTTTTCTGGAGCAGCACTGTTAACTTTAGATCACAGAGATTTTGGGAACTACGCCTAGTGTGTGCAGGCTTGAAATCAGATGAAGATGCTCAAATTTACATTAGAAACTCCATCCTCGAGACAGTGATGAGTTTTTCTTCATCCCCTCTTGCTGATGATGAAACTAAAGGACTAATCCTTCAGGTGATATAATTTATTTTGTTCTTCTTTATAAGGTTAATGCTCAGAATATATTTATTTGGTCTTGTGTACTATGGGGTATCTTTTCTAAAGCTTTGAGATCTTAATCCAACACGACATAAACCATCTTTCTTTCAATCTTCAGGTTGTGAGGAAGTCGGCCAAATTCCATAAGATGGCCCGGCATCTAGTTGAAAACTGTGGTCTGTTTTCATGGTGTTCAGCATTTATCTCAACGTTTACTACAAAGCCCACTGGAGACGAAGATTTGCGCTTGGTAGTTATCTTGGAGGTATGTACGATATTATCCAGTTATGCTACGAATCAGTCATAGTCATGGACGCTGCTGCATGCACCCTGTTTAAGAATACAGTTTTTCTTTACTTTTTTACAAACGTAACTCTGTAGAATATGATGATGAATTCAAAATTGAATAAAATTTATCAATGGTCAACCATGGTCGTTGTTTGTTTGTAATCAAGAGTCCTTATGTAAAGCAGTGTGATCATTAATTGACTTACTTTGTGATATTGTCGTATCAGGTCATAACTGATGTTCTCGCCTCCAGAAACGTTACAGAGTGGTTGCAACGATGTGGCCTTGAAGGGCTAATGGAAATCTCATCGCGTTTATACAGACTTTTAGGTGGTGGACTGGTATCAGTACAAGAAAATGCTACTTCAGTTGATTTAGTTTTGCAGATACTATCAGCTACTCTGAAGATTTCACAGAAACGAAAAATGTACCAGCCACATTTCACCATCACAATCGAGGGAATATTCCAACTCTTTGAGGGTGATGCTAATTCTGGTTCTCCTCAAGTCGAAGCTAGTTCAGAGCATGGGCTTATTACTATACTAATGAGCAGCCCGCCAGTTGACATAATTGACATGGTATCTATTTCTCTCTCTCTCTCTCTCTCTCTCTCTCTCTCCCTCGCTCTCGCTCTGACTATTAAGCAGCCCTCCAATTTTGTTTTGAAGAGCTTAATTTTGTTTGTATCATATGATATCTTTTCAGGACGTGGACAAGTTGAGAAGGTTTCTTTTGTGGGCGACCTCCACAGCCTTAAAGAGTGACCATAAAAGGGTACCTAGTGAGTCTCATCAAGATACAAAAAAACTCACTGAAGAACCACAAGAGGAGACTATGATAGCAAAGTTTCTACGCTGGCTGTTGGCTTCAGTGATTCTTGGGAAGAAAGCTAATCATTCGGACTCGACAGTCTTAAGTAAAACAAAGCCAGAAACTTTGTTGAATTTGTTAGAATACTTCAAGAAAAGGAATCTGGAAGACAGCATGAAAATTTCAGAGCACATAATAGGGGAAGTAATCGTTTATCTCCTTAAGCATCTTCTGTGTACAAACTACAGGGTTCTTCTTCCCTCCGTTGTATTTGCACTTTCTCTCATGCTTCTTCACAATGACCTCGGGACGGAAGGTATGCTACCGACTTACACAACTCTTGTTCTCCAGATTACTTGGCTTTGATTGAGAATTGAACTCTTTTCAAGAGTAGGTTAGGGTTTTGAGATAGGATTATTCAGGCTTTTTCTTAGGTGTTAAGCTTCATCTAGTTCCGCCAATCAACACCTAAAATCTGAATCTAAATTTTTTCTTTCTTTCTTCTTGTCAGATCCCAATGACGAGTACAAGCTCATCAAATCTTTGTGTTCTAAAATTAGTAGTCCTCCTGAGGCTAATCCGGGCTGGAGATGGTAAATGATTCTCCTATTGTTCATCATTCCAAAGCTTGGCATTGTTTATCACTATAAAGTTTGACCTGAATCCTTCTCCACAGGTCATATTTTCAAGCGTGGTGGGATCTTTCATCAGAACAAGCCACAGATATGGACAAGACTGATGAACTTCATGCGTGCCAACACCTTTTGCTGATATTCTCTGATATGCTTGGAGAAACGCCAGGGGAATCTCAACAGGTGTTGCTTCGTAAAGATTTTGACATCACCCATGTATTAGAATGGGAGAGAAGTTTAGTTAAGACCTAGTCATTGACTTTGTAGGATTGATTTATCCAATTCAATCAGTTTTGTTATATCAATGACAAAAGTTGTTATTGATTCATTCACAACAATGTTCAGTTTTGTTGTATCTATGAGAAATATTATGGAGCCAGCGTATCTTGCTGCAACCACTGCCACTTTCAGTAATTTTCTCCACAAAAGAGACCATGGATATTAATGTATGACTTTTATATACAAGGATACAGTATACAGAATCTTCCCAATGGTTTTTTTTCAATTTAAAGTGAAATTTTCTAATTTAACTCGTGCATAATAACAACACGAAGTCATTCCTAACAAACAGACAATATTCGGGTCTAGCAGTTCTTTGGTCTGTGGTATTTTGGAGGCAGAGACGGGCAATGCTCGTTCATATGCGGGTATGGCTCCATTGTGTTGTAATCGGGAAGTTCCATTCTATATTTCCCAAGTATTTGACAGTATGGAAGCTTCACATCGTCATTGTCATTGCACCATTTAGGAAAACGGCTTGCATTGTTCTCGAAAAACTTGAGCATGTAAGCATCTTTGATCTGTAAAAAGTAAATGCACTGTTCAGTGTGTTGTGTGAGTGTATATCTTCTAGAGTGTGTATAGGTTAGTTCTCACCGTGAATTCCGTGACTTGAATAGAACTAGAGATTGGATCGAAAAGGCCAGCTTCTTTGTACATTTCGAGGATGAAAGCGATACAAGAAGTTGATTTCCCATCACTATATATCCAATCATCTTGTTCCGGAACTGCCAGCAACTCGTCAAAAGAAGATCCACGCTTCTCCACTTCCACCAGCACATCAGGAAGATCAAGACCCTGCCATTGTAGAACATCTCAGAGAAAGAACTAAATAAAAGAAATTAATGACCATTTACTGGAGAAAAGGAGAAGAAAAACACAGAAAGCATATGGTACCATCTACCATGTGCCAAAAGCCAGTGCTACTACAAAAGCTTCTATTTATGTAAGTCAAATAGAAAAGTAAAAAGTCTGATAAAGCATTATGAACAAGTGAAGATGCTAGTACCTCTGTCCCGAGTCGCTTATTAAGAGCTTCGTTCCACATGTTAGCAGCATAATCAGGCTGGATTTTGCTCCAAACTGTCATGACAGAAGCAACCTGGAAACACGTAAAAGAAAAGGAAAAAGATACAGAAGAAACAATCACAACCTCAACCATAAACTAATTGATAGAAGCTGATTTAAATGAAGCGCATGTTTTTAACAATGCCAGAATACTGAGAAATGAAACCTACAAGATGAGCATCCAGAGGAGGTGGGTAGTTTCCGCTGATGGTATCGATCCAGCTAAAGATCAAGTTGTGATAGCCATATGGTTTACCATCCATGCTACGAGCATACTCCCACGCAGCTGTAACATTAAACTTGGCTCGATAATCAGGATGCAACGGTAGCAATGCGATGTGCGGATTTGAGTCATCCTTGGTTTGTTCAAACTCCCACCACTCTTCCCATGGCAAGATCGCTATCACATCTTCTCCCTATGATCCCAAGGTTCGAAGGAGAAGACAGGAAATAATTCAGGATATGCATAAAATATAGGAAGAAAAATGCAGTTCCAATGAAAGAATCAGTTTCCCCAAGACTGGCTTGGTAACAAGTCACTGGTAAAAAATATCAACATGTCATATCAAGGGCAGAGCAACTGTTTAAATATGACTCATTACTCATCAACCATTGCGATGATGTTCAACCAAATCAGTCTAGTTTGTTCTTAGCAGCGATGATCATCATCTATTGATGATACCCAGAAGAAGAACTAGTACTCAATTTTCAAAAGAAGCAACATATAAAGTTAAAACCAATTCATCCACCAATTTAAGTTTTTACCTTTTCATTTTCATTCCCGGATTCACCAACCCAGAGTTTCCCTTCAGAATCCCTCAAACAGACAGCAGTGTGGCCAGCATAAGCTCCACTTACCCACTTCTCAAGTGTCTCAAAACCACCCCACCGTCCACGGATTTTAGAGATAGCTAGTAAGTCTCCAGAGTGAATTTCATCAGTAGTAATATTTGTAACCCAAGGTTTAGGACGAGGGTGGAAAGTAGCACCCATATGGTTCTTAAGAAACGCGATATTAGAATTCTCCCCCCAACCGGTATTAGTAAAGAGAGGGAAAACATCCCACAACGCTCGGAGAGTTCCCACCATCCCTGCTTCCATGAGAAATATTGAAACTCCTTTCTGCTTAACCTGAGTAAATCAGACCCCGAAAGACAAAACAAAAAGCCATTAGAAATATCAATTATAAAAACAGCAAACACCAAATAAGATATAGAAAGAGAAAAAGAGCAGCTTACATAATCATACTCGGCTTTCCCCTCCCACTCCTTGAACTCCATGGTGTGCTCCCTCGAAACAAAGTACCAATCCCATGTCACACGATATGGAGTCACAAAGACATAAATATCCATGCACGTCCAACTATGTGCCTTATCGACCTGCAACAAAACACGTCATAACAGAATCAATATAGATAAGATTAATCATCAGCTCCCATCAAAACTCTAAGTCTATAATTTGAAATGTTCTCCGAAACTTTAAGAGCTCAGAAGCCTAAATAACGTATCATAGAGCACACTAAGAGAGAAACAAGTTCATCATATATAGTGACCTTAATGTGAAGTGTACCACCGCCGAATTCAGAACCGGACTTGTTATTGAACTCCAACCAAGCCTTATTCTCATAAAAGCAAGCACCTTTCCACTCAAAGGCGTCGTTTTGAAGGGAAGCAGAGCCGATAAAAGTAGGGAGAAGATCGACGGCTGTGTGGAGAGAATTGAGAACCGGCCAAGAGACTTGCCTGGGCAAAATCGGAAGCAGGTCGCGAGGATGAAATGGTAATTTCACGAACGAAACATTGAGAAGCAGCAGTAAGGACGTAGTGGCGAAGAAGATGAACAGAGACGATGAAGCAACCGCCATTGTTAACGCCGCCTTGAGTCGGTTACTCTCTCTCTCCTTTCCGTGTACGCATTCGCAAAGTCTTTGGTTTTTTCGATCGTCCTTTGATTTTTTTTTTATTTATTTCGTAACGTATTAAAGACTTTGAATAAGACAAAAAGCAAAATCCGAATATACCAATCTAAACCAGAATAACTGATTTTATAATAGAAACAAAGAACCGAAATGGGACTGAATAGCACATTTTGAAAATTCTGGGTGTAAATTGTAAATTTTTGATACTATGAATCCAAATTTTGAAACTAAAAGTATATTCGTATTAGTGGGTAATGCGCTCGCGAGCTAAGCGATCACAATAGTCCCACGCAGCCTTAACGTACACCACAACATAATATAGGCTAATCTCTACCTCATTTTATCATTTCGTCAACGTAATCTCTTCCTATGTATCATTGGTTTATAGTTTCGAGACAACTAGAACTTTTATGGCTGTATCATTGATTATAACTTTTTCCTCCCACCTGTAATCTCATCCTCTTGTCATTCATTTTATAACTTTCCTCTCTCTCCTGTAATCTCTCTCAATGGCTGTATCACTTCAAGCCAAGTATCCTCTAAGACCTATCACCAACATCCCAAGAAGCCACCGTCCCTCGCTTCTCCGTGTACGTGTCACCTGCTCTGTCACTACTACCACCAAGCCTCAGCCTAATCATGAGAAGCTTGTGGTAGAGAGACACATTGTGAAGCCTACTCTGTCCAACGACCCAAGTCTGTTATCGAACAAGCCTCAGCCAAAGCTTGTGGTTGAGCAACGCCTAGCGAATCCTCCTCTGTCCAACGACCCAACTCTGAAGTCGACATGGACCCACCGGTTATGGGTTGCAGCAGGCTGCACCACCTTGTTTGTCTCTTTAGCTAAATCTGTCACTGGAGGGTTTGGTTCTCATCTCTGGCTCGAACCAGCTTTAGCCGGTTATGCAGGCTACATTTTAGCCGATTTAGGCTCTGGTGTCTACCACTGGGCTATTGATAACTACGGTGATGAGTCAACCCCTGTAGTAGGAACCCAAATCGAAGCATTTCAAGGTCACCACAAGTGGCCATGGACAATCACCAGAAGGCAATTTGCAAACAATCTACACGCTCTGGCTCGAGTCATAACCTTCACAGTTCTCCCACTAGACCTCGCATTTAACGACCCTGTGGTTCATGGCTTTGTTTGCACATTTGCGTTTTGCATAATGTTTAGCCAGCAATTCCATGCTTGGGCACATGGAACCAAGAGCAAGCTTCCACCTCTCGTGGTAGCGTTGCAAGACATGGGCCTGCTAGTTTCACGGAGACAGCACGCGGAACATCACCAAGCACCGTATAACAACAATTATTGCATAGTGAGTGGGGCATGGAACAATGTTTTGGATGAAAGTAAGGTCTTTGAGGCTTTGGAGATGGTGTTGTACTTCCAGCTCGGGGTGAGACCAAGGTCATGGAGTGAGCCACACTCTGACTGGACAGAAGAAACCGAGATCTCCAACAACAACCAAGCATAAATAATTTTTATAGGTCCATGAATCAAAAATTCTTGATACGTGTACAAGAAAATATAAAGAATATACTGAAAATATTTGTTCGTAATTTATATGTAACAAAGTGACTGTATTTCATATAAAACATACAAAAAAGAGCATGTACCAGGTTAAGTTTCAGATCCAATGGATGAATAAACAGAAGAAACACAGGGGAACCAGTATCGACACTTTCCGTCTTTATGGCCATTGTCGATCATTGCGAGGCCCTCCTGAAAATGAATATAAAATTGTAAAGTTTCAGAATTCGCATGGGTTGCATTGCATCTACTATTACAATAGAGGTATTGAAGGATGAAGCACATGCAAAATGCATACTTCTAACAAAGTTTCGAGAGCATCTGTAACCCGACCAGATGTCCATGAGAGGCGTCTTTGTACCTCTTCCACAGTCACAAAGCCTTGGCCCTGCGCAGAAAGCAACAAGAGATGCTCTAGTCAGATCAGTTAGAACTTCTAAGATACAATTTAAAACATGCGAAAGTTGTTTTCTTTTGTGGAAGAATGTATTATATGATTATAACCTGAGCCAATTCCAAGATCTGGTTATGGTCTTTGTTCAGCTCTGTAGGAACTGAACGGACCAGCTTTTTCTTGCCAATTGTGATAACCTCAAATCCGCTACCCAATACCTGAGGGAAAACAAAAACCAAGATACCAGCAAGAACAATTAAAATTTTCTTGTTAATCCAATATATGAAATAAGAGAAATGAAAAAAACAACTCATATACCTTTAACTTGCTAATAGCACGAAGACAATCATCTTCAGTCACAGCTTCACGATCTTTCTTCCTTCTTTGACGAAGATGGTTGCAGAGCTCTTGCAAGCTGATCAAACCTCCATTGTGTGACCTTGTAAGCATACAAACTTCAATAATCTGAACTCCTGTTAGATGAATATACAAACTTTTCAGAAAACTGTTGCATCATGTTCTCTAATATCACAGAGGGTATGTCCAATTCCAATTAAAAAAAAAATACATAGATGCAATATTCATACACAAGAGCTTTTCTATTTCCTAAGCATCTTCTTCTCAGACACAAGACAAGAATATATGTCAGAAAACATACCAAGTTCATAGTAGAAATCACCAATTCCAAGTAGCTCAGCCCAGAAACCCTTGTTTGAAGCTAGAGGATCCACACCAATTTTAGCACACATTTCATGGAATTGAGCCCTGAAGGCTGGATTTTTACGGATGTCATTCTGCAACCAAAGACAAATTATGCTTCTTTTCAATAATACAAACCACAGTTTTCCCATATAAGTTACCTACAAGTTCTTAATACAATGATATAATAGCAAACACAACAAGAGGAACAAATATATAAATTTCTCAACAAACCTTGTGTTTGCGAGCGAACTCTTCAAGCTGAGACTTGAAAGTGGCAAGCTGTTCTTTCATCATATCAGTGCGTAACTTGGCCACATTTTCTCCTAGTAACCGGTACTGGTCCTGAATTTTTTGATGGATAAGAGTTAGAAGCTGCAAAATTCAATCAACTACGATTCGAAAAGGAGCATATCAAATCGGATTTAAGAAGTAAAAACCCTAGCAGCTGCGGCCTTCTGTAACCCTCCGATTCCTGGTCGTCTTCGCATCTTTCACTGTTTTTTTTTTGTTTGGATCTTTGGATTTCTTCTCTTCCGGTTGGGATTTCGGAATATGTCTGAGAAGAAGCAATTGGGAGAAGACGAGATATTTTGTTAGATAAATACGTTTAGGTTTAATATTCTTTCAACAAATCAGAGTGGCGCAGCGGAAGCGTGGTGGGCCCATAACCCACAGGTCCCAGGATCGAAACCTGGCTCTGATATTTCCACAGGTTTTGTTTTTTTTTTCTTTTTTTTTTTTTTTTTTTTAATTTCTTCCCTCTTTGTCCTTTCTATAAAAGCAGCTGAAAGCCTGAAACTATCATAATTTGGTCGAAAGCCCCTTCAGCAACAAGTGTGTGAACATAGGTTGACTTGAGTACCGTTGTTTTAGCTTCTAGATCATCTTTTTGAAGATCCAACATACTAAAATGGATCCATAACTTGAAGACAATGCATTTATAAAACAAAAACATTGTTTAAATATAGTCTTTAAGAAAAAAACTATAATTATGGATCCATTGTCTAATCAATTTTGAAAAAGAAGAGAAAATAACAAAAACAATCAGGTGAACTGAATCTTGCATTTTGATGAGACCCTGGGGAGAGCCATTACATTAGCTTGCAGGTAAGTAAGGTTCTTGCTGTCCTCTTCAACGCCAATTTTCACAGTTTCAAGACATTCCAACTTCCCCAAGAAATGCCTCATCTGCTTCAGCTCTCTAAAACTTCCTCCGTACCCTGAAATCTCGAGCACCTTCACTCGACAAATAGACAAAATACATTCTAACTCCGTATCCTTCATACGGATGCAAGCGCACGCATCTCCACACCAATCTGTAACTTTGTGCACAAGACCCTGAAAATCACAAACAACAACACGTTTGACATGTAACAATGAAAAATATGATGTGTGCTTGATTAGTTTCTATAAAATAGATGATACCTTGATGACTAAAGTTTGTAGATTTGGGGAGCTTTCGAGCAGGATTGGCATTACTTGCCAGCCTATATTCTCGTCACTTTCGATAGATAAATAAACAAGATCGTCGAACACCGGCATTTTATTACAACAAAAGTAAAACACCTGATATGTATAAGCCAAGCCAATATTACTGACATGTGAAGACTATATATCAAAAGAAGAAGTAACAACAAAACTGACCTCGAGAGAATAACGAGACAAGTGAAGGGTCTTAATGGTTCTGATCCCCTCAAGCAGACTCGTAACATTGCCATTAAATGAACTCCACAATGGACCATCATCATCCTCATATTTCTCATATAATCGGATATCCAGTCTAGCTTCGACAAGCGAATCCAAAACAACATAATAAGCACCCGCGACATAACTAGAATAGTCAAGGTAGAGAAGACTAGGTGTCTCAAGCTTAATGCTACGAAGATGGAATTTGTCATCCAAATCACTAGTGATGGTAACTCGCTTGACATTTGGACTTGACAAGTAAAGCATCCAAACATCTATGAATATTTCCTCTAGCGCAGGGCAGCCATGGATGAAAAACTTATGCATGTCACGAGTTGTAAACGATACTGAGAGGAGAGTAAGTGTCTTGAGCGCGGGGAAAAACAAACCGTCAAGAGGAAGACTGCCTTGAGGATAAAATGCATCGGAAATGGTGAGTTTAACCAGTGTATTGCTTGTGAAAAGTTGAGAATCTATACAGATACGATAGCGTGACGCTAAGTTCAGCTCCAAGCAGCCACGGTCTAGCACAGTGCGGATCCAACGGTTGATGCGAGATTCGTCCTTTTCATAATCACAATCACATCTCAGTGAACATTTCTTGATGCGAGGAGAATTGCTTAACAGAGCAAGTGTCTTGTCCACGAAATCAGAGAAATGATTTGTTGCTTTTACGTTTCCCACTTTTTTGTTGGGATAGAAAAGCATCGATTCATCAAAGTCAAGGGTGTCTACAAGAGGAAGCAGGTTCCTCCACCTCTTGGACAGAACAGACGTTGAAGCAGCAAGCTTTGTCGGAACCAAAGACAGGATTTTGCCGAGAACATCATCGGGAAGATTGCTGATCAGATCTGTAGCCATACAAACTATAATAAACTCCTTCCTTTACGTATGCCTGCAAAAGAATAAGAAAAAATTCAAACCCTTTCTTTCACTACAAATCTATACCAAGGAAGTGTTGAATATCAACTTTACCCTGTTATGTCGGACTCAGAATCTCTAAAGGGAGCTATTAAACAGGGATATTCAACAAAATTGAATCGCAGAAACATCTAAGAATTGACATCAACATCAATCAATCGTTTCAATTTTATTTCTGATCCAAGATCGACACAAACCTTTCTTCGAAGAAGGAACTCCCGTTGATGACCGAAGAACAACAATAGAGAGAGAGAGAGAGAGAGGCGGAGTAATTTATATCGACTAAACTGATAAACACTGGGCTAATAGTTGTTGGGCTTGTTGCTCTGAAATAAGAGGTGTAGAGAGTAGTTTAGCTAAGCTGAAACGATTGGAGTAAACTTTACAAACCTACATGGTTACAACTTACTAGGTACATGTTTCTAGTAGTCTAAAGTGGCTATGTTGTGTCTTGTGAAGTAAACTTAAACCTCATAAGGTCTTCAATTCCTTGGGAATAATGCCATCAGCAGCTCAGACATATCTGTTAGTAGCTAATAGTGGGCCTTTCTCATCGTTTGCTATATGCTTTGGCCACTCACTCCGTGTTGGCGACATTGGTGCTGCTTATGCAGAAGTCCTCTGCGCCGGTGACCAGCACTTGATCATCAAGTTGGTGGACAGGACGGGACCTTCTCTTGACCAGATGTCAAACGAGATTGCAAATGAAGCTCTAAATTTCATCGCTCAGTTTCTGCTGGTTCATAATCTCTACGACATCTGCTTATCTTGGAGTCAACAGGTAGATCTTTTACAGGAAAATGGGTTCCAAGAATCACATCACATCGATTTTTGGTTTTAACCTCCCTCTCTCTTTTGTTTTATTGCAGCTGCTGGAATTGGTTTTACAAGACGGTGCAGACACCTTTTGGAATTCCAATGGAACTGATGACAGAGATCTTGTACAACTTACAAGACGCATGCTCGACGATGGCTCCACCTGAAGACTGGGAAGGTCCTGCTCCAGAACAGCTTGTGGTTCAGTTGGCATCAGTTTGGGAAATTGATCTCCAACAGTTCGACAGTTAACATGAGCTTGTGAACAGAGCTCAACTCCAGTACCGTTGTTGTTCATAATCATAATTTAGAGTAGCTAGTGTTGGGCTTATGTTGGGCTGAAATAAGAGATATATAGAGTAGCTAGTTAAGCTATTTTGTGGATAAACAGCTTGAATGATACTATATGTTATATTCAAAAATTTAGGAATTAAAAAATCTATATATATATATATATATATATAACTAATTTAGTTAAAATTAAATCTACACATAATCTTGTTTACTTATAAAATCTAAACCCTAGTTTTTTTTTATAAATTTAAACCTACATATAACTCAGTTTAAATTGTAAAATCTAAATGTGTAAAAATCTGGTTGGTTGAGTTTATAAAAGAGAAACCATAACCCTTTTTAATATCAAAAACCAATATATAAATTTAAACAGAAAAAAGAATGTTATTTTGAGTTTATAAAAGAGTTACAATATTATAAAAATATGGTTTAGGTTTTTAGAGTTTAAGTTTTAAATGAAACGATATATAACTCTTACGCCACTTTTATGGACTCTGACCCATTATAGGGTACTGATCGTCCGGAGGCAGAGGATCTGTACAAAAAAACACCAAACTCCGAGAATTTTCGCCAGGGAGAAGTTGCGGATGGAATTCAGGGGCAAGATTCCATGGGAGAACGGTGAAGATACGTGCAGGAACTGTGGGAATCAAAATCCGAGAACGGTGAAGATACGGTGAAGATTCGAGAACTTTCCCTTATATTATTAAGAGTTTCATTTAAAACCTAAACTCTAAAAACTAAACCATATTTTTATAATATTTTAACTCTTTTATAAACTCAAAATAACATTCTTTTTCTGTTTAAATTTATATATTGGTTTTTGTTTATAAAAAAGGGTTATGGTTTCTCTTTTATAAACTCAACAAACATATAACTTTGTTCAATTGTAAAAACTAAACCATATTTTACAAAAGAGGTTTATAATTTAGATTTAACAATTAAATTAGTAAGTTTGGATTTATAAAAGAAAACTATGGTTTAGATTTTATAATTAAACAAGATTATGTGTAGATTTGAGTTTAACTAAATTAGTTTTTTTTTAATATATATATATATGTATATATATTATTTTTCTTTAATTCCTAACATTTTAAAATTTGAGTTTAACTACATTCACCATTACCATTGAATTATCAAAAATCATGTTAAATACTTAAATAGTATATGGTATTATTTTATTTTATGGGTTCCTATATCTATACTATTAAAACGGAAGCATTTCTTACTAAGGCCTTGATTGGTAGTGTATATAAGTGAACATATAGATTTTAGAAAGCCAATCATGTTTTGTTTAGAAAGCATAAAGGGAGCATAAAAGGCTTTTAAATGCTCTACAGCCCAATGCTCCTAAACGAAGCATTTCCCAAACATAATGGTTTTAAAGTTATTAAAATACAATTTTACCCTCATTAAACACTTAGAGAGTTTACTATATTTATATATTTAAAATATATAATTTTATGTCTAAATGCTAACAGTTGTACCAATCACATATCATTGTTAATAAATAATAGTACTTGGGTTGGGAAGCATTTAATACACTACGAACTCTTAATGTTTTCTATTCTGTTAGACAAAACAATTATATGACATATAGTATCCAAACGTGTTGGGCTAAACTATACAAATCGGCCCAAAGGTATATATATATATATTTAAATAGATATATTTATATTATAACGGGCCTTCGCAAAAATATGGGCTGGACTTTAGATACAAACATAAGTCCACACAGTTACAAAAAGAAGAAATAACAATGGTTTTTGCCGTTGCCGTCGTCGGAAAAGGAGATCGGATCCTGCTGAGTCCCTTAGAACAGTCGCTCGAACCTTAAAGCCAGTGGCTGCAAGACCGGCAGCGTTGCGGCAGAGACACCAAAGTGAAGTCCTTGACAAAGCAACCACGATCTGTCAGGACTCTTTCTCTGGTGAAACCGCCTGACCTGCTACAAGTCTTCCGACAAGTATAAAAGCGTCTGATCCCAGGCTCTGCGAAGTCATGTCCCGTTCCTAGCAACAAGCTCACTCAGATCTAACACCCTTCTTCAAACTCTAGCGACCACCGCATTCTTTAGGTAATGAATCTTCAATCCCGTCCGGTGGAGGCAAGAATCGCGGCGATGTACTGAAGATGGTTGCTCAGTCCAACCTTCATACCTTAGAATCCGCGAGAGCCCAGAAGATGCCAACCTCCTTGGTTAACCACCGTGACTATCTCAACCCTCCTGACCTCCACCGACTTCCGCCGCGACCCGCAGCTTCGATTGGCGGATGAGCACCGAGAAAGTTCCATCGCGACCAAACGCGACTTGACCAGAAGCTTCTCGACCAACCAAAGAGCAAAGCCACCGTCGCATCGGATGGGAGACAATACCACACCTCTGTTGCTGGAGAAGAAACCCACCCACCACTGCTGACCTTCTGCAGATCCAAAACCTCCATGAAGCACCGCCCACCTTACCTGACAATCAACACCAAATGAACCTGCAAAGTACCGCCTCAGCTGGAGTGAGAAAGGTCAAGATCTGGTGCCTGAACACCAAACGACCACCGGAGATCTCAAAGGAGAACCCCTGCTCCTCACTACTCCTCAAGCCAACAAACCCGCTGGAAAAGACAGATCGACACACGGAGACTCGAAACCAGATCCGCCAGATCTAGCCATAGAAATGATGTCGTCCTCAAGCATCACCACCAAGGTTTCACCAGCAACCACCACCATAAGAGACTCCGCCTCACGCGCCGAGAGCTTACCGGAAACCACCAACGAGAGTAACCAAACCGAAGGTGAAGGACGACTTTACAGAGGAGAGTGCGACGCCGGAAGGAGTAGAGGAAGAAAAAAGGGGAGGAGAAAGCCCTCTCTGGCGCTGGAAAGGAAAACCAGAGAGGCAACGAATAGATCGAAGTTTTTGTTCTTTAGAGAGAAGGGGGAGAGTTTTTGTTTCTTTCTTTTAGTAAAATTTCGGCCCAAAGGTATATTACGTGTCCAATATATTTGATCTTTATTTTCTGTACCATTCATTATTATTGAGAAAAATGTCATTAAAATCATGAACTTTCAAATTTTGGCCATTTAAAACATGAACTTTGTTTTAGGCCATTTAAAACATCAACTTTCATTGACTAGCTTTTTTAAACATGAAGTTTCGTTGACCAGGCCAAAAAAGACATGACGTTGAACCCGATAATTGACCTACTAACAGACGTCACTATGCCGTTAATCACTCCGTTACTAACAAAATGACGTCGTTTTAATGGAAGTTTTAGTTTGAAATAATGTCATTTAAACCATAAACTTTTTAATATAGGCCATTCAAATCATGAACTTGTAAATGTATGTCATTTAAACCATGAACTTTTAATTTATGTCATTTAAACCATGAACTCGCCCTGGGCGTTCGGTAAAAACCAGACAACCTAAAAAAATTTTGGTTATCGGAGCAAATCGAAGAGAGAAAGCTTAATCGTTCGGTGCAATTGATTTGAATAACCGGATTTTGGTTCGGTTTGGTAATCGAATCGATTGGTTTATTAGAAACTTTAGAAGTATATAAGCCTAATCGGCTAACCTGTTTAACCCTAGTTTAGTTTATCTTTTCTTTCTTCGACTCTGCCTCATGATGTGATTCTGAGAAAGAGAGAGAAGAACATCAGTTCATCCTTCTTTTTCGATCTTTATCATGTATTTTGTGTCTTTTTGTTTTTGTCTTGAGTCTTTTTCATTTATTAGGACACTACACTAGAGTCTGAAGGATTGATCATCTTGTTTTAGGATACTGCACTAGAGTTTGAAAGATTGATCACCATTTTTATGTATTATGGTTTACATAATATAAATTTGAAAGTTCATGGTTTAAATGACATACATTTACAAGTTCATGGTTTAAATGACATATATTTACAAGTTCATGGTTTAAATGGTCTATATTTAAAAGTTCATGGTTTAAATGACACTTTTCGAATTAAAACTTCCATTAAAACGACGTCGTTTTGTTAGTAACGGAGTGATTAACGGCATAGTAACGTCTGTTAGTAGGTCAATTATCGGATTTAACGCCATGTCTTTTTTGGGCTGGTCAACGAAACTTCATGTTTAAAAAAGCTAGTCAACGAAAGTTGATGTTTTAAATGGCCTAAAACAAAGTTCATGTTTTAAATGGCAAAAATTTGAAAGTTCATGATTTTAATGACATGATTTTTAAGTCATTACTTAATTCATCCATTCATTCATGCAATCACGAAAAATATGGAAACATATATTAGGTAATTACGCAAGAATCCAAACAGGTCTTGATTAACTGAAAGTTAGCCTAATCACTCGGACAAATTAATTAGGAATGACAATTAAATCTGGTAAACAAACAAATCCTTCTCGACAATTAGTGCCCATGAATTTATATGGGAAGTTTTCAAATTAATAATTGACTATAACGATTAGGAGAAACCAGAACTTATGCATTCTTAATCGCAATTCATGTCTGTACTTTTCCTCAATTGTATAATTTTGGAGGTTTAAAAACGTTAACCAAAATATTAGACATGCATAAATTTGTGTTATTTTAGAAAGTTTCCTTAAACGATAACATCAAATCTTTACCATTAGTGTATAATCTTAATTTCATGGCCTACGACTATAAAAGCCATAGAATACCATTGATGTAAATGTCACTCAAAACAAAATAAAGAAAACAGTCTACAATACCAATCTTTCCAAAAAGAAATATGGCTGCAAACAGTTTTTTCACTTGTGCATTCTTGGAGACAGTATACGTCTTTCTCTGGAGAAACCTTGGAGGTCATACTCGCTGATGTTGATTTAAGTATATTACAAGAATACTACCCATTCTATTCCTTTCCCTGTACAAAACATTTGATAACTTTTTCTATCTTGTTAATTAGGGAACTCTGATTCATGCAACTATAAAAAAAAAACAAGTGAACAAGTTTTTCCGGATGATAGTTGCTGGAGAGTGGAGAATCATCGAGAATTTTCAGCTTACTAAGTCTATGGGAAAGTACATGGCAACGAATCATGCATTTAAGATGTCCTTAACAAACAACACAATCATTAGCCATTCTCCTGCACTATCAGATGACTGGTATTTCGATTTCAAGAGCTTTGATGAGATTACTGCTGAAGGAGATCTTAGTGACAACATCTTGATCGGTATGTGCTTTGTAAACTCATTTTAACATTTATCAAATTAGCGAAGAGACTATCAATTAGTTTTTTTTTTTGTTGTAGATGTTGTTGGACAGATCGTTAACATTGGTGCTATGATAACTATTGGAAAATGTCTAAGCGCCTTGAAGTGGTTTTGAGAGACACAAGGTGATACAAACTATTGAAATTTATATACATAAAAACATACTTTTACGAGAAACATTTGATAACTTTACGAGAAAAAGAACGACGTACAATCATTATGAAAAATGGATCTAACTTATAGTTGTTTTATTTTATTGTGACAACCGTTTGTCGTGTATCTTATGGGGGAGATTTGCCGATACCATGTGGTCTGCGTGTGAACAAGCTGGGAACCAAATGGTTATTTGCCTGCTACGTCGTGCAAAGATCAACACGTTTAATGGTTATGTTGCCAAACTACATTTTAACTTACATCCATAAGTAGGGGAAAATGTATTAACAAAATTTAAATGATTTCTACATGTGTCAAATCCATATCTAATGCATATGATATGTCCTTGCTAATCATCAATGTTGATTATCCCGCTGTTCAAGATTTTATTGCCAGGTATGTTTGCTAAAAGTTGAGAGACTAATAGTTTGTAAATGGTTGTCATTATTTAAAATACTACAAACTGCTAGGCTGCCTAGGGATGAAGTGACAATCGCCGTAATACAACCAAAGCCTGTTGGACCAAAAAATGATACTAAGGTTAATTATTTCAACCGTGTCGAGAAGAAGACTATTTCCGAGTTCCTTGAAACTTAAGTGGTAATATTTGAATAAGTAACCCATTGTGTGTATAGATATATTAATTTTGGTAGTCTGGGTAATATTTTACAAATGTTTTGCAGGAAGGAAAGTTCAAAATATTTGGAACAATCTTTAAATAATATAGACATGGACTATGGTGGTATTATTTCACTTGTGTAAAGTGTGACAAAACTGTTTACTTGGTGCCCAAGAAGGAAGATGATGCTAAAAGCAAGATTAAGACTCGATTGTTTGAGTGCAAGAAGTGTAATGAGAACACATCTAATGTTATACTAAGGTAATCTTTTTACTGTGTAAATATATCATTCCAGAATTGGGTAACATATCTATTAATTGGAATCTGCAATTATTTACCAGGTTCAGATTGATTCTCTCTGTTATGGATCACACTGCTCATACTAAAGTTATGTTGTTTGACAACAATGCTCAAAAAATCCTTAACAAAATAGCTGGAGAGATTTTGGATGGACATTATGATGAGGTAAATTCACATGTTCTATATTACAAGAATGCATTACAGAAAGATAATTAAAAATTAAAAATTGGTTTAACTAATAGTCAAACGAATGCACATTATAAATCCAGGATCTGGCCAATGTCCCAGAAGTCTTGAAGAGCTTGGTTGGAAAGACCTTTCAGTTTCTAGCAAGTGTCGAAATTGGCAACCTCAATGGTGGCAATGATACTTATAAAGTATCATATGTGGAAGTTGGCAGCGAGACTTACCACGTTGACAATATAGAGGATTCAGAGCAGGCACTTGACCCCAATATGCAACAATCACGAAGAAACTACAAACAGAGAAACCAAAAAATGATTTTAAAACTATGCATACTATTTGTAATACAATATTTTTACAAAAAAGTTCTCAACAAACCCACAAAACAAATTTGTATTTAACAACAACATAACAATTTCTTTAGAAATAAAAAAAAATCTTATGAAAACATCCCGGCACATACGTTCGTATCTAGTAGAACATTGTTTTTTCGATACTATTTATCATTTTAACGACCACCACGGCTACTACCACCGCTATTTATCGTTGAAACAAGAAAACCTCTTCTTCGTTTTCTTTTTAATGTCCTGGCTTTTTCAATTAAGCAAACAGCTTGTAGTGCTCAAATACATAGCAATATTTAATTAATTCAAAAGTCATCTTTTACAGGTTTTTTTTTTTTTTTAAACTCTAGAAGAAAAAACAAATTCTAGATGTCGAATCATGTCTGTACGAAAATTATGAACAACAACGGTACTGAAGTTACGCACTGTTCACAATCTTATGTTTACTTGTCGAACTGTTGGAGATCGATATCCCAAACTGATGCCAACTGAACCACAAGCTGTTCCGGCGCAGGGCCATCCCAGTCTTCAGGTGGATCCATCGTCGAGCATGCGTCTTGTAAGTTGTACAAGATTTCTGTCTTCAGTTCCATTGGAACTCCAAACGTGTCTGCACCGTCTTGTAAAAGCAATTCCAGCAGCTGCAAATGGCGATCAAAAAAAAAAAAAGAGAGAGGAAGGTTAAGACCAAACATCAATGTTATGTGATTCTTGGAAGCCATTTTACTGTAAAGGATCTACCTGTTGAATCCAAGATAAGCAAATGTCGTAGAGATTATGATCCAGCAGAAACTGAGCGATGAAATTTAGAGCTTCATTTGCAATCTCATTTGACATCTGGTCAAGAGAAGGTCCCGTCCTGTCCACCAGCTTGATGATCAAGTGCTGGTCACCGGCGCAGAGGACTTCTGCATAAGCAGCATCAATGTCGCCAACACGGAGTGAGTGCATTGCATTACTCCATGAAGCCCATATCGGGTCACGTTCCTGCCCTTCGTTTTCATCATCTCCCATGGCTTCAGCTTCAGGGGCAACCGCCACTCGGTTTGGACGAGGGACTGCACCATCCTCGCCTGCTACTCTGATAGCTTCAAGTGTAGCTTCATCCTTTGATGCTTGCCACACACTTCTTGCTGAAGGGCCTTCACCAAATCTAATAGTTCCAGCTGCTTTGTTATCCCAACCTCTCCTGCCATTCCCCATGTGCTCATTCTCATATTGCTCTGACCGAGGTGATCTTCTTGGCCCGGCTTGTCCATTTCTGGAAGCAGCATGTGGAGGCATGTACCAGTCATCCCCCATGTCTGAACTCCACATCCTTCCCCTCATAGCTCCATCCGGTTGTGAGCCTCTGTCTCCTGGAGCTCGGCCATTATACTTTCCAGTTGGATAGTTAGCAAAGCTATTATACTTGCCAAATCCAGCAGTGAGATTACCCCTGCGACCTGATGATATTGACAGATCTCTTGCCATGTCTTCAACAATCCTCTCTAAACCTCTTACCCTGCCCTCTAAGGTCACCATACTATCATGTGAGCCACCAATAAACTCTTGGAGCATGTTCATAAGATTTGTCTGTTGTCTCTCTAGCTGCAACAACTGCCTCTGGATGGCTGACCAATTTCCTCTATTACTTGTGAAGGATCCTTCACATTGGTTATCAGTATTGGAGACAGCAGCGTGATTTCCAGGCGTCTCTTTTCCATTTACAACACCAGCCTTATCATCACCAGATGTCCCTGCTTGAGATCCGTTCCCATCAAACCTACCTTTTACCTGTTTATCATCTGCTTGGATGTTCTTGAAGCGATTTGAAGATCCCAAGGCGTTGAGATCATCGAGTCCTGATTCTTCCTCATCGTTGTTTTTACATCTACGAGGGACTACTACTTCCACGGATTGCCTTCTTTCTAGTCTCTGGAAAAATTCAGGATTAAAATCTTTGTCACTTAAGACAGGTGCTTTCTTCTTCAACAGTACTGCTGCAGGAAGACCTCCTTTTCCTTTAGCAGCAGAGTCTGGTGAGAGTGTGGAACCATCGGATCCCTCCTTTTTCATTAGATCTGCTAGATTAGACCTTTTATCCCCGTTCTTCTCTGATCCAAGCTGCTCACCAGATGAATGCTTTGACTCATCTGGAGCACCATCGACATATTTTCCAGAAATCTTCTTCCATAACTGCAGCGCCTCTGTCACACTTTCCCTGACAGGTTTGATCTGTCCAAGAAAATACCATCATTAAACTGCCTAGGGAAGAATATTTACATGTCCAAACTAATAACGTTTTGATGAATGTGAAACTAACCATCGTTTGCAAAATCCATTTCAAAGCTTAGAAGTGAAAGAAAAGTTATAGATGACTAAAAATCCTTGAGATATCTAACTATTATCAAAAATCAAAAGGGAAGGCTTCGCCAGAACTCCAAGCTACTTTTGTAAACGATTCATCAGCAAAGCAAATGATGAGAAAGGCCCAAAAGCACTATCAACTACTAGCAGATATGATTTAAGCAGCTGATGGCATTCCCAAGGAATTGAAGAGCTAATGAGGTTCAACATTCCTTTATAACAGAGCCACTTTAGACTACTAGAAAAATGTAGCTACCTTGTAAAAATGACTGTCACGGTAATAGATGAATTTGTCAGGTTAATTGGAGAAGAAAAGAGAGCTACCTTGTCAAACCGACAGGTCTCAAGCACGGTAATAGTGGAATCGGCTTTTTCCTTAACTAATCCGCTTGAATGTGACGCCAGTGCAGTCAATGTCTCAGCTGCAGCCTTTCGTGTCACCCAATCTGTACTTCCAAGGCAATCATGGATACTTTCTAGCAATGACTCCAAGCTCTGAGGCGCAATGGCTCCCACCTGGACCAAATTTATTGCTCTTTACTTCTCATTTTAATAGACAGGTTTAACAATTGAAGCAACTAGCATTGAACTACTAGAAGTAAACAGAAAAATGCTTAAACCCCTTAATTTTCGCTGAAACTTGTAAGCCTTAATCAAACCACAACAACAAGATAAACTTCATCAACACCTAGAAGAAAAATAGTCGGATTAAGACTTAACCTCAAGATACTGATCTATAGACTAAAACTTCTGATATGAGGACTAAAGCTTTGTGATCCACACACTCACTGACACTAATTTCGACATATTCTTTCATTCACCACAGCAAACATGGTGCGCATTCTCTAAAACATGAATATGAGATTAAAATGGTTCCGTGCAAACCTGAGATAAACTTGAAACAACAGGCAAAAGAGAAGCCTTAGCCAAGAAACTAGAATTGCTCAAAAGCTTGCAAATCCTAGGGCATAGCTTTTGGAAAGAAGTAATTGGAGGACTAGCAGCAGACTCCACCATCCTAGCCATACAAATAGCAGCTCCAGATTGTACAACTTTGTTCTGCTCTCCCATTGCCTCAAACAACGGCTTAACGAATAAACCCACAGCCGATGAAGCTGCACCAGTATTATTATTATTATTATTGGTCCCTTCTTTGAGATAAATCCCAGACAACGCACCAATCGTATCCCTACAAGCATCCCTAACTCCAGAATCAGAATCCTTCAACCTTTTCACAATCTGAGCTATGATTTTAGTGAGATGCGCAGCCGTGGAATCGCAATGGAGACTACAAACGTACGAGAGAAGATGGAGACACTCTTTTTTAACAGCAGGTTTCGGATCGGAGCACGAATCGTAGAGACAATTAAGAAACATAGGTAGGGTTTCGGGAGTGAGAGACTGAATCGTTTTCTCGAGATCTTCGACGGCGATCTGGTATGTATCTCGATCGGCGAGTTTGGAGATAGAGGTGAGGATCTTTTGTTTCAGCTCCACCATTGCTTGGAAAGAAGTGAGGGAACCGGAATTAGAGGATGACCTAGCTGCCGCACTCGACGACGACGACGACCTCGCTGGTCTAGTCGGTTTCGCCGCCGAACCGGAGGTGGTAGTGGGTGTGCTCATTTTGAAATCTCCGACGAAGAGATTGGGATGAATCGAAGAAGAAGAGTGATGGATTGGAAGAGAAAGACGACGAGATCTGACACTCGAAAGTGTAACTGTTAAGAGACTCCGATGAAGAAATTAAAGAAATTAGAAAATGTGTCGCTTATTTTTTATCTGTATGTATTAAGTATTATTAACTTTTTCAAAAGATTTCAAATTTTAAATACAAAAAAAATAATGAATATAACGTTAAAAATTACGAATACAGTATCTGGTCTGGATAATAGACGCGGAAAAGTGTATGAAGTTTGTTTTTGATATATATACGTAGTTTGGAAATATTTTTAGTGGGGTTTTTTTCGTATTTCATTGTGTAATGTCTTGTAATTGATTGGCTGATTGTGATTGCTATGGATTCCAAATTCGTATATCGAATGCTTTATTCAAACTCATAGTTGCGGCAAAAAAAAATGTAAATGAACCAATAATGTAGCCATGTATGGGATTCATCTGTGATTAATTTTGTTTATATTTGGTTGTGAGACTTCAGACTTGCCATAATATAAAAATTCAGGCAAAAACAAGTTGACACTGATTAGAAACCATGCTCTACAATATGGATTGTGGTTGTGTATTGATTCAGTATGCCGATTTGGTTTGTTTTGTTCACGTAACTTTAATTATATACAAGAACATGACGTATCAGCTTGAAATATAAGAGCACTGTAACTGAATGCTTTAAGGAATTTCGCATGGTATAACGTATAACGTGCGTTTGCCTAATGACATAAATACTGAAAGGGTATGAAACAGAGTTTATACCCGAAGGAGGTAAGAACATACCATCGAAGACCTTGCGAAATTTTTCAAGGTCTTCGCAGATTAAAAGAAAAAAAATATATTTAAGTAGACTAAAGAGAACATTTCTTATTTCATGAATCATGATCCATCATCCATTAGTCACGGTTTTTTTGTTTGTATGGGACATTGAAGTCACGGTTCTTTGTTTTGATCACTTTAAGCCACTGGTTATTTTCGATATCAACATTCTCGTTTTGTTTTTACTTTGGTTGAATTTTTTTTTTTTTTTTTTTCTTTTTTTTTGAAAGTGAGACAATTGATTCAGGTACGCGCATCATAGAATGTTTTCTTAATAAGGACGATATGAGAGAAGAAGCTACCATATCTACTCATATGTTGGTGTATGTGACTTATTCAATGTCCACTCCGTTGCATTAACGTGAACTCAAAAAAAAAAAAAATGGGCACGTTAAAACGAGTTACTACTACCCAATGACATAAGGTGAAAAATCGATATACCAGCTATATTAAAGAACACTAGGCACCTAACCATAGTCACAATCAACAGCAGAATAATAATACCAATATCCAATAATAATTCAATAATAAACTAATAATATAACATAAACAATATCCAATAACCAAACATCGAAACATGAAACCAAAGAACTCAAGAATGTTTCTAATAACCCAACTCTAAAGAACCTGAAGAATGTCGACAACATCAAACCGAGTCCCTTAACATCCTCCTCTTCATTGCTTGATTCCACGTTCACATTTTGCTTTACCTCGCACCACAAACACATATTGCAATGCATGAGTATTTTATAAACACTCAGTAAAGCAATCCTCCCATCTACTGGACTATACACACAAGCAATAGAGTCATCTCTAACCATCAAACAACAATCAACAAACAACAAATAACAAACCAGGACTCTGCATCGACCGACACCAACACGCATCGACCGGTGCAAGTTACACTTGCATCGACCGACACCCAATCTGCATCGACCGACGCATGCTCGACATAACACGAAAACCCTAGAGTTTTACGCGCCGTCCTCGCACTTGCATCGACCGACGCAAAATATGCATCGACAGACGCAATGCCGAGCATCGTGTTTTCCCCGAAGCTTCTCGCCGGATCTTCGTTCCTACAACCACAAAACTCGATCCCAAGCCACAAGAAAGCTTCCTAACGTCCATAGCAACAATCTAACAAGTCTAACATCACACAATAAGCAGATTAAAGAGTTCTCTAGCTTATATCAGTCATGGTCCTGCACTTACCTTTGCCAAGACGAATCTGAACCTAAACAAAAGAAGAAAACGCCTCTAGAAAGCTCCTACAACGATCCCAGCTACAAATCTCTACAGGAACAGCCTCAAATCACCAGAAATCACCAAGAACACTTCTCTTTCTCTTTTGTTTCTCTCAAAAGCGGCTAAACACGCCTAGTGAGGCAAAACACGAGCTTAAGGGTTTTCCTTTAACAAAAACGTAGCATTTGAATTAAGTCAAAACGCAGGAACTCGACCTTGCATCGATCGATGCATCATCTGCATCGACCGATGCAACTCCCAAACCGGGATTTCGGTTCACGGATGTTACAGCTTTCATCATCTGTTTGCTTGTTTCTCTTAACTTCGCTCTATTTTTCTTTTTCTCTAATTTTATTTCTTTTTC
The DNA here is from genome assembly GCA_023657505.1 of Camelina hispida. NCBI lineage: Eukaryota > Viridiplantae > Streptophyta > Magnoliopsida > Brassicales > Brassicaceae > Camelina > Camelina hispida. The sequence goes on along the minus strand of CP094635.1, from coordinate 8,321,272 downwards.
TTTCATTATTTGTTTTCATCATCTGTTTGCTTGTTTCTCTTTATTTCAGTCACTATTTTTCTTTTGTCTCGAATTTTATTTCTTTCTTCTTTCTTTATTTGTTTTCATCATCTATTTGCTTGTTTCTCTTTACCTCAGGTCTCCATTTTTCTTTTTTCTTATTTCTTTCTTCTTTCTTTATTTATTTTCATCTTCTATTTGATTGTTTCTCTTTACTTCAGTCTCCATTTTTTTTTCTCTAATTTTATTTCTTTCTTCTTTCTTTATTTGTTTTCATCATCTGTTTGCTTGTTTCTCTTTACTTCAGTCTCCATTTTTCTGTTTTCAATAATTTTATTTCTTTCTTTTTCTTTATTTGTTTTCATCATCTCTTTGCTTGTTTCTCTTTACTTCACTTCAGTCTCCATTTTATTTTTTTCTCTAATTTTATTTCTTTCTTCTTTATTTATTTGTTTTCATCATCTGTTTGCTTGTTTCTCTTTACTTCAGTCTCCATTTTTCTGCTTTCTCAAATTTTATTTTTTTATTCTTTATTTATTTATTTCCATCATATATTTGCTTCTTTCTCTTTACTTTAGTCTATATTTTTCTGTTTTCTCTAATTTTATTTCTTTCTTATTTCTTTATTTGTTTTCATCATCTGTTTGCTTGTTTTTCTTTACTTTAGTCTCCATTTTTCTTTTTTTTTCTCTAATTTTATTTCTTTCCTCTTTTATTATTTGTTTTCATCATCTGTTTGCTTGTTTCTCTTTACTTCAGTCCCCATTTTTCTTTTTTTCTCAAGTTTTATTTCTTTCTTCTTTCATTATATGTTTTCATCATCTGTTTACTTGTTTCTGTTTACTTCATTTTCCATTTTTCTGTTTTCTCTAATTTTATTTCTTTCCTCTTTCTTTATTTGTTTTCATCATTTGTTTGCTTGTTTCTCTTTACTTCAGTCTCCATTTTCTGTTTTCTCTAATTTTATTTCTTTATTCTTTCTTTATTTGTTTTCATCATCTGTTTGCTTGTTTCTCTTTACTTTAGTCACCATTTTTCTTTTTTCTCTAATTTTTTATCTTTCTTCTTTCTTTATTTGTTTTCATCATCTGTTTGCTTGTTTCTCTTTACTTCAGTCTCCATTTTTCTGCTTTCTCTAATTTTATTTATTTCTTCTTTATTTATTTATTTCCATCATATGTTTGCTTGTTTCTCTTTACTTTAGTCTCCATTTTTCTGTTTTCTCTAATTTTATTTCTTTCTTATTTCTTTATTTGTTTTCATCATTTGTTTGATTGTTTCTCTTTACTTCAGTCTCCATTTTTTTTTTCTCTAATTTTATTTCTTTCTTCTTTCTTTATTTGTTTTCATCATCTGTTTGCTTGTTTCTCTTTACTTCAGTCTCCATTTTTCTTTTTTTTTCTCTATTTTTATTTTTTTCTTCTATCATTATATGTTTTCATCATCTGTTTGCTTGTTTCTCTTTACTTTAGTCTACATTTTCATTTTTTCTCTAATTTTATTTATTTATTCTTTCTTTATTTGTTTTCATCATCTGTTTGCTTGTTTCTCTTACTTCAGTCTCCATTTTTCTTTTTTCTCTAATTTTATTTCTTTCTTCTTTCTTTATTTATTTCCATCATCTCTTTGCTTGTTTCTCTTTACTGCAGTCTCCATTTTTCTGTTTTCTCTAATTTTATTTCTTTCTTCTTTCTTTATTTGATTTCATCATCTCTTTACTTGTTTCTCTTTACTTCATTCTCCATTTTTTTTCTCTAATTTTATTTCTTTCTTCTATCTTTATTAATTTCCATCTTTTGTTTGATTGTTTATCTTTACTCCAGTCTCCATTTTTATTTTTCTATAAATTTATATATTTCTTCTTTCTTTATTTGTTTTCATCATTTCTTTGCTTGTTTCTCTTTACTTCAGTCTCCATTTTTCTATTTAATCTAATTTTATATCATTCTTCTTTCTTTATTTGTTTTCATCATCTGTTTCCTTGTTTCTCTTTACTTCAGTCTCCATTTTTCTGCTTTCTATAATTTTATTTCTTTATTCTTTCTTTATTTGTTTTCATTATCTGTTTGCTTGTTTCTCTTTTTATTAGTCTCCATTTTTCTGCTTTCCATAATTTTAATTCTTTTTTCTTTATTTATTTCTTTTCATCATCTGTTTGGTTGTTTCTCTTTACTTCAGTATCCATTTTTCTGTTTTCCATTATTTTATTTCTTTTTTCTTTCTTTATTTGTTTTCATCATCTATTTATTTGTTTCTCTTTACTTCAGTCTCCATTTTTCCGTTTTCTCTAATTTTATTTATTTCTTCTTTCTTTATTTGTTTTCATCATATGTTTGCTTGTTTCTCTTTACTTCAGTCACCATTTTTCTTTTTTCTCTAATTTTATTTCTTTCTTCTTTCTTTATTTGTTTTCATCATCTGTTTGCTTGTTTCTCTTTACTTCAGTCTCCATTTTTTCTGTTTTCTCTAATTTTATTTCTTTCTTCTTTCTTTATTTGTTTTCATCATCTGTTTGCTTGTTTCTCTTTACTTCAGTCACTATTTTTCTTTTTCCTCTATTTTTTTCTTTATTTATTTGCTTTCATCATATGTTTACTTGTTTCTCTTTACTTCAGTCTCCATTTTTCTGCTTTCCATATATTTATTTCTTTCTTCTTTCTTTATTTGTTTTCATCATCTGTTTGGTTGTTTCTCTTTACTTCAGTCTACATTTTTCTGCTTTCTATAATTTTATTTCTTTCTTCTTTCTTTATTTGTTTTCATCATCTGTTTGCTTGTTTCTCTTTACTTCAGTCTCCATTTTTCCGCTTTCTCTAATTTTATTTCTTTATTTTTTCTTTATTTGTTTTCATCATCTGTTTGCTTGTTTCTCTCAGTCTCCATTTTTATTTTTTATCTAATTTTATTTCTTTCTTCTTTCTTTATTTGTTTTCATTATCTGTTTGCTTGTTTTTCTTTACTTCAGTGAATATATTTATATACATAGAGGTGGAATTGTAGATGAATATATAATACAAACAACTATCGTTTTGTAGACAAAACATGTGATATATAAAAAAGTCTAAAGTCATTAAATATTTTGACAATTCTAATAGATTATATAGATTGATAATCCAATATTAAATGTACTTACTACTTATTTTTCTCCGTACAAGATGTTGGTTATTTATCTAGTTATTTGGAAAGGTAAAAACAATTATGAGTGAAAAAATACAAACAGATTTATAATCTAAATGACTTCATTAAAAATTTAAAACTTTATTTTTAAGAAAATCCATAAACCTTTAGTTAAATCAATAAGCCTTACAAAAAAATTCATTCTTATAATAATATATATTTAGTAATTTTAAAAACTACTTGCAAATGGTTGATTATTAAAAATTTGGAACAATTGAAATCTATATATATATAAAGTTAGTTTTTCTCATTCATGGTACTGCCACGTCAATAACTTCTTCTATAATTTTGTGGGCCTTATAGATTTTAATAAGTATTTTAAACAATCATACAAATGACAAAATTGATCAACTAAATTTCATCCAAAATCTGTAGGCCCAACACTATTTCATTCAAAATCTCTAGACCCATCACTATTTTTAAATCCTATGAATTCAATTTTTTATTTTAAAATAAATTTAAAATATTCATTTAGTGGATATTCATGTTAATCATAAGTAACGAAAGTTTAAATAAAACATAATTATGTAAAATAAATTAAATGTAAAAATAAGAAAATAATACTAATTTTTTATTAGTGGTAAATTGGTAATAATATAGTTAAAATTTTCTATTAAACTGATCATAATTTAAAATTTCAAATATCAAAACAAGGCAACCTAAGCAACACTTTCAAAGAATCAAGGAAACACAACTAGAAATCAATTAAAATTATTTGGCAGCACTTCACAAATCCATCACCAAAGACAAAAACGCAAAGAGATGAACACACATTTAATAAACTAAAAGATTCAGATATATGAATGTCACAATCAGATAACCGTAACACAAAATTATATGAAAAAGACAACCGAAAAAACAAAAAAACAAACGGACTCTATAAAATTACAGCAAGATAAACAAGAAAATTAATTTTCCCCAAAACACAACTCACGTCGAATCGAAAAAATCGCTCACAGGACAAACGGGAAAAAAAATTACAACCAAGAACACAAAACAACTCACAACTTAATTAGGAAACCTAAAAAAGCCAACATATTTTCATATAAACAAATTTGCAACCCAATTGACATTCACCTTTAACGAAATCAACAGGGGATAACCAAATATCCCCAACAGATGCTAAGCGAGCAAGGAATCAACCAAATACGCAAATAAAAAAAAACAGTTAAGGGAAATGATTACGACACGAATGACTGAAAAAATGATTATGAGCATCAAAGACATAAGTTCAATCCTCAAACAGACCTCTAGATCGGAAAATTTCTCTTCTCCTATCCGTTCACGAGGACATCGGATTTTGAAAAAGAACAAATCAATTTCAACTCAATAACATACAAATAATGGCCCAATAAACCCACAAATTATAAGCCCTACAGAGAAATTGAGCCCGAATGAAACAAACAAAAATAGTCCAGAAAAGAGGAATGTAAGTTATTGATTTTATTTATATTTCTTAATAAAATCCACATTCTTTTTCACTCCAAACACTAAAACATTGACAAAAAAATTACTCCAACAGTTTACAAAATACATATGAAAATATTAAATAACAATCCAACCACAAAATGGAAAATAATAATAAATTAATGATAACTAACAATTACAGCAAAACAACAACTTCAACTAAACAATGTTAATTTCTAATAATAATTTTTTTAAAAGCATTATAAATACACAAGATGATCTCAATTTTTCCTTTAAAAACAGCAAACTAAATTATACTTACTGCAAAACATATTTTTATCACAATATCCAACAAAACAACATAAGCAACCAAAATTAAATACAAAAATAAACGTAAAATGAATTTACTAAAACCAAAAAAAGTATACACAACAAAACTCGGAATACACCTTAATCTAACTACCGCGCGTAGCGCGGATCGATTGCTAGTATTAATATAAAAATGAAAACAATGTTTTCTCAGTAACTTACACATAAATAGGACTGCACTTACATGATTAGTAAATGAATACAGAGTTTCTCCGAGTGATGTGATCTTAAATATTAAATTTACCAAATATTTAAATGCTTCAATTAAACGGTTAGGATAATTTCTTTTCATATGTTTTAATAAATAAAGATAATTTGTGAAGAATTATACTTAGTTAAAGATGTGAACATTTGAATAGACACAACTGTTCAGAAAAATTACAACTGTTCGTAAGAGACACAACTTTATAGTTAACATACATTTACAATTTTTAAAAAAGACGCAACAATATAGTTTTTTTTGTCAAAGGGATAAAAAAAAATATTTTTATGAAAGTCATAATGAAAAGACACAATTGTTTTTCGTATTTATTCAGCTTGCTATTATCATATGTTAAAAAAGAAAATTAAAAATTTCCCAAAAGAAGAACAAATATATATAATCCTAAAGACGTGTACATTTGAACTAAAAGGAAAGTTGGAAATTGTTATAAAAGAAGAACAAATTATATAAATTACTAAATATATGAATATTTGAATAGACATAATTGCTAAAGATGTGAACATTTGAATAGATACAATTGTTCGTAAAAAAACACAACTGTTTGTAAAACCTTAAATCGTTTTAATAGATGCAACTGTTTTTAAAACACAATAGATGCAACTTTTTAAAGAGACGTAACCATATAATTTTTTTGTCAAAAGAATAATTAAATTGAAATTGATGCAACCATTATTGTGAAGAAAAAGTTATATCCGATTCAAAATATATAACGGTTTAGTTCAAACACGGAATAATAAAGTAAGTTATGTCCGCTACGACTTTTCTTTATCCGTCCGCTATGAGCCTACGACTAGTTCAAACCTTAAATCGTTTTAAAAAGCTTAAGAATGATATACATTACGTCATCTTTGTCCAAAGCCGACTACAGGTTTACCAAAAAAGAGATAGATGGACACAGAATTAGGCATGTGATAAACACATCCAACCCCCCCCCCAAATTACACCGCCTCCGCTCTCTCACCAACCTCCTCTTTCAATATATTTTGATTTTTTCCTTGTTCGCAAACAAGTTAACGTGGTACTGATCTCCTCCTCTATTTTTGTTTCTCTCTGTGTGTTTTAATAACCGAGTCTATAAAAAATCCCGCACTTTCAAGATTTTTGTCAGCAAAAACATATATTTTTGTCTTTGAGAAATAGATAAAAAGATATTCAATTCTCACACTAATGGCCACCGCAACAAGCACCGCTGCTGCTACTTTCAGACCATCCGTTTCAGCTTCTTCCGAAACAACCCATTATCTGAGATCGCCCTCCAAACTCCCTCTATTTACGCCTCTGCCATCTTCTCGCTCACGCTCCTCTTCTTCGTTCTCCGTCTCCTGCACCATCGCCAAGGACCCATCTATTCTCATGACGGAGACCGCTGGATCTGATTCTCGCCTCTGGCAACGTCCCGATTCGTTCGGTCGGTTCGGTAAGTTCGGCGGGAAGTACGTCCCTGAAACTCTAATGCACGCCCTCTCTGAACTCGAAACCGCTTTCTATTCTCTCGCCACCGACCAAGATTTTCAGGTAAACTAGGCCGGTTCTGTTTTCATCTTGTCTCCTCTATATTGACTCAATTCAGATACAACGCCTCTTTGTTGATGTGATGTGATTTGGAAATGTCTGATTTAATGTTTAATGCAACTGTAGAAAGAATTGGCAGAGATCTTAAAAGACTACGTTGGTCGGGAGAGTCCGCTTTACTTCGCTGAGAGGCTTACTGAACATTACCGCAGAGAAAACGGTGAAGGGCCTCTCATTTACTTCAAAAGAGAAGACTTGAACCACACCGGTGCTCACAAGATCAACAACGCTGTGGCTCAGGCTCTTCTCGCCAAGCGTCTAGGAAAGAAACGGATTATCGCTGAGACAGGTGCTGGTCAGCATGGTGTAGCAACAGCTACCGTGTGTGCACGTTTTGGTTTGCAATGCATTATCTACATGGGTGCTCAAGATATGGAGAGACAAGCTCTTAATGTGTTCAGGATGCGTCTTCTTGGTGCTGAGGTGATGTGGATTCTAAAGTCGCAATGCTTTTGAAGTGTTGTTGTTATCTAATTCTGGTGCTTGTAGGTAAGGGGAGTCCACTCTGGAACAGCGACTTTAAAGGATGCAACATCCGAAGCTATAAGGGATTGGGTGACAAATGTGGAGACTACACATTACATATTGGGATCTGTTGCGGGTCCTCATCCTTATCCTATGATGGTCAGAGACTTTCATGCTGTGATTGGTAAAGAAACAAGGAAACAAGCGATGGAGAAATGGGGTGGGAAGCCTGATGTGTTGGTTGCTTGTGTTGGTGGTGGTTCGAATGCTATGGGACTCTTCCATGAATTTGTCGATGACACAGAGATTCGAATGATCGGTGTGGAAGCTGCTGGATTTGGATTGGACAGCGGCAAACACGCTGCCACATTGACAAAAGGAGATGTTGGTGTACTCCACGGAGCTATGAGTTACTTGCTGCAAGATGATGATGGCCAAATCATTGAACCACACTCCATCAGTGCCGGGTAAGAGATTCTTCTCTGTTCAAATCTTGTTTTAAGCCACGATTACCTCGTCACCTATATCTAAAGAAGTTCATGTTATCAGATTGGACTACCCTGGAGTCGGACCTGAGCATAGTTTCCTTAAAGACATGGGACGGGCTGAATACTATAGCGTTACCGATGAAGAAGCCTTAGAAGGTACTTGACTTACCCAACACATCATTATTCTTACTTTATATGTTTCTTTCACATCTCATGAGAACTTGCATTCGTGTATTCCTACTCTCCCCATGTAGCGTTCAAGAGAGTGTCTCGGTTGGAGGGAATAATCCCAGCTCTGGAGACATCGCACGCATTGGCCCATCTCGAGAAGCTTTGTCCGACGTTAGCTAATGGAACCAGAGTGGTCTTAAACTTCAGTGGGAGAGGAGACAAGGATGTTCAGACTGCCATCAAATATCTCGAAGTTTAACCAACAAAAGATTTCTTTCAGTTTCACACAGTAACATCTCTTTTCTGTAGTTTGTTAGTTCTTGCTTCTGGTCGGGAATCCAGAAGTTTGGATCAAAAGGTTAAGAAGAGAACAAATTTTATCAATGTATCCTATAAATAAGAATGTTCTATAGAACGTTTGATGTTATTAGAGCTTCAGACTGTTTTGTTCTTTAACTTAGCTAGTGTTTTTACATTCATATCTTATTTAACCAAAAACAAAAAACAACTTCGATCAGAACACTGAGCAAGAATATAGAGCATGAAGAAGAACTAATAATGGTCAAAGATAACAACTAGAACTAAGGTTGTAAACTTCTGAACATAAATATGCTAGGTGTCCATTATATTTTCAAACTTGTGTATTGGTCTAAAACATTCATTGTACACCTTCAGTAAGTTCAAACCAAATATCTGACAAAATGGGGTTGATTGTAACAAGTGAGAACTAAGAAGGGTACTAAACTTGTTTCGATAAAACTATTTGGGTCAAATGCGAAACAAGTCAACACAGAGGGGGCTAGTATTGTAATTTATTAGGTTGGGGGAGGAGTTTCAAATCTGAACGCTGAAGATAATAAAAAAAATCACACGGGAGGTGCTTCGTCCTCGAAGCTTATAGAAGTAAGCCATTAGCCAAAGCAGCTCTTGTTTGATTCCCAGTTGACTCTTTATCCGAAGAAGATGGTCTCCACTAGCAAGATCAAATCCGTTGATTTCTACAGGTTTGTTTCTGTTTCACCATTTTTGTATCCGTTTCCCAGATTTCTCCAGCTTAGCTTCCTCCTGTTTTGTAGACTTCGAATTTTCTCGATCTACGGCAGTGACATAATCTGAATTGATAGTTTATTGTGAATATTTCCTGGGGAGCATCTACATTTTGTGGATTTCGTTGCTGATTAGTGATAGGGTTTAGTCTTGAACACTCGATCCTGAAGCTATAGGTTTTGTATATGCATTGTCAAATTTTTCATTTGATATCTTTCTGAAATTGGACTGTTAATAAGTGTTTAGATTATCTGGGGTTTAAGATGTTTTCTTTAGTCACTTTGATTTCGGCTTTGTTGCTAAGTTTTAAATTTTTGGGGAAAGTGTTTCAAAGTTCGATAGAACTGAGATTTGTGATTCTGCGTTTATATATTCTTTTGAATTTCTCTGTTTGCAGGAAAATCCCTAGGGATTTGACAGAGGCGACTCTGTCTGGTGCTGGACTGTCCATTGTAGCAGCACTCTCTATGCTATTTTTATTTGGAATGGTAAGTTTCAAGCTCACTGGACTTACTGACTATGACATTCAATGGCGATTGTTGTGGTGTTTATGTTAGAGACTAACGTCATCACTGCTGTTTAATGGTTTCATTTCGTTGCCAGATTCGTAAACCGCTCAGTTTGTATCAGTAGGACATATGAATGATGTTTTGACTTAGCAAATTCATTTTACAGGAACTGAATAATTATTTGGCTGTCAGCACTTCCACCTCGGTTATTGTTGACAGGAGCTCGGATGGAGACTTCTTGCGCTTAGATTTTAACATAAGGTACATTATACTCAGTTTTGTTTATCAACACTAATTTCTTATAGTATCAATGTTTTAACAGGTTAAAAGAGTGTATAAGTGTTACCCTACTGTATGCTAGAACGTTATTTTATTTTGCACACCCCGTTCTTTGTTGAGTGCATACTGCATAGCATACCGTGTCTCTTCGGAAATGCCATATGTGTGGCACAGTCAAAGTAATGCAAAATTCAGCATCTATCTGATTGCTAACCAGATACAGATTCTATTTTTTGGCAGCTTTCCGTCACTTTCATGTGAATTTGCATCTCTGGATGTCAGCGACGTATTAGGAACTGTAAGTTTGGTTTCCTTATAAAATTCATTTCAATCTCTGTCTTTTTCTTTTGCTCTTGAGAAATCTTTGTTTCTAAAAGTATTTAATTATCTGCTATGTGCGTCCAAAAAGTTTGGACCTTACAATATATTATTGAAAGAATCCGAATTGTCAAATTTTGAAAATAGTTTTACTCTTTTTGAACATTTATCCATTTGGTCGCTTGAAATTTTTGGTTGTCCCTCTCCTGATTTTGCTAAACTTGGTTTTCAGAACAGGCTAAATGTAACAAAGACAATTCGGAAGTTTTCAATTGATTCAAATATGAACCCCACTGGTTCTGAGTTTCACGCTGGGGAAGTTTTATCGCTCATCAATCATGGAGATGAAACTGGTGAAGAAGTAGCTGAAGATTCGGTATCACTTACTGGGCGCAACTTTGACACAGTTACACATCAGTAAGGATTTTAAGTCTGTATTGTGCATTTCATACATAGATACAAATATACTACGAATCTATTCCTAGTATGTACTTGTTTGTTGTTCTGGTGACAACATATGAAGCATACATTTTGCAGATTTCCAATCTTGATTGTTAATTTCTTTGCTCCCTGGTGCTATTGGTGTAATCTCCTGGTAATTCCCTTATCTTCTGTCTACTTCTTCTATATTCTAGATGTCACAGCATAGTTTTCGTGCAGAACCATATTGCTGCCTTTTGGCAAGGGTTATATTAGTGTTTTTACTAGAAGAAATTTTACATGTATGGTGTCTAAGACGCGCTAACAATGCAATATACGGTAACCTAGTCAATCTTTCCTGAGAATTCTCTTTGGCTGAACTCTGAAGTCGTAATAATTTCCTCATGGAAAGACTAGACTTGTATAAGGATCAACTTGATGTTGAATATCTAACTTATAAAGTAGATTAGTATCTGGTGGCACTTTATCAACTGTAAATAGGTAATTTTGCTGATCTTAAAGCGAAGCCTATAACTTGTCTCCATTTTCAGAAACCATCATGGGAGAAAGCAGCAAAACAAATAAAAGAGAGGTACGCCATTATACTCTCTTTCGATAAGAGTCTGTGATAGTATTTTTCTTCATAACTTTCTTGTTTTTGGTAGATATGATCCAGAAATGGACGGACGAGTTCTCGTGGCAAAAGTTGACTGCACCCAAGAAGCTGATCTCTGTCGGAGGTATATCCTTTCATATTTTATCTGGCTTTCCATCTTAAGCTATGAAAACTTAACTATACAGTGCAAAAAGTACTATCCATAGCTTCTTCAGTATGCATAATATAACCAAGAATAGCTATTAGACTCCTTTCCACCGAATACATCATTTGAATATGTGCAAAAAAGGTGTTTACGAGGGTGGGCTAGTATTAGCCAGTAATGCATTGTTGACAATGTGGAATATGTCTCTAACTCATATCTCTTTAACTAAGGTCTAAGATGCATTTTCAGTTACTTCGTTTTTTGTATTGGCTTCGTATAGATACTTTTTGTTTAAGTTAAAATATTACATGCACCTCTTCAACAGAAAGTTATGGTCAGAACCAAAGAAAGGCATATCTTACATAGGTTCGGGGATTTCCTTAGGATTTAATTAGCTATAGCATAATCCATTCTCTGGAAACTTATACCAGCTTTAAGGTATGCTCATAATTTTCTCTGCAAATAATATCCAGGAATCACATACAAGGGTATCCATCTATTCGCATTTTCCGCAAAGGCAGTGATTTGAAGTAAGAGAACTGGACTTCGAGTTCACTTGTTCATATAATGCATGACCATCATTTGCTCGATTCTCCTAAATTAGTTCTCTCCATTTTTCTATCATCTGCTTAATAGGGATGATGCACACCACGATCATGAATCCTACTATGGAGATCGTGATACGGAAAGCTTAGTGAAGGTAGTTTCTTTTCAATTTATTTTCCGTGTCCCTTAGAAAAGTAAGACAAGAGTCGCTGTTCGCGCTTCATTTGTAGCTTGTTTCTGAATATTTTACCTTCTCCTATAGATGATGGTGAGTCTGGTTGAACCAATCCATCTAGAGCCCCATCATCTAGCACTGGAGGACAAATCAGACAATTCATCGAGAACTCTAAAAAAGGCACCTTCTACTGGAGGATGTAGAATTGAAGGATACATGCGAGTAAAGAAAGTAAGCATTTAATTGGGAGAATACTATTTCTTTGTCTGTCTGCCTTTTAGATCACTTAAAACACTTTAACAGTTACTACCCTATGGTTTTTGCAGGTTCCAGGCAACTTGATGGTTTCAGCTCGTTCGGGATCTCATTCCTTTGATACTTCTCAGATGAATATGTCCCATGTTGTTAACCATCTATCATTTGGGCGGAGGATTTTGCCTCAGAAATTTTCTGAGCTAAAGCGCTTATCACCTTATCTAGGCCGAAACCATGACCGTTTGGACGGACGTCCCTTCATAAACCAACGTGATCTCGGCCCTAATGTTACTGTAAGTTTGTAAAAACTCAATAACTACTATTTAAATCGTCTAATCATGCTTTAAGGTGTTGTTCTCCATGGACAGATCGAGCATTATCTTCAAATAGTAAAGACAGAGGTAGTGAAAAGCAATGGACAGGTTATGATTGAAGAGTATGAGTACACAGCACATAGCAGTGTTGCTCAAAGTTACTATTTACCAGTCGCCAAGTTTCACTTCGAGCTCTCACCGATGCAGGTAGGCATCATTATCCCTTTTGTTGTCTTATATGTGTTACACAGTTTCGGATTGGTACGGTGGGTCGAAGATACACTCTGCTCATCTTTTTCTTTGTTTGTTTGCAGGTTCTTATAACAGAAAACTCCAAGTCCTTCTCCCATTTTATCACCAACGTATGCGCTATTATCGGTGGTGTCTTCACGGTTAGTAATAAAGAAGTTAGAAACCTATTCTTCATGTTACAGTTCATTAATGTATTATCATATGACTGTGTTTTTGCTTTGTTTAGGTGGCCGGAATCTTGGATTCTATTCTTCACCACACCATGACACTGATGAAAAAGATTGAACTCGGTAAAAACTTTTGAAGCCCTCAGGGTTTTATTCCGTTTTCCTCTCTGTAACGAATCAAAATTTTTTGTTATATTTACACAGCCAAACGCCACCGAATAATCCAGTTATATATATTCGAAAACTGTTAAAAATATTGAGTATTATCTATATATCTCTCCGACTCTCTCAAGTCTTTGTGCATTTTTAACGTGTCGTTAACAAAAAGTATAATTGACTGGCGTAGCTCATCATCTTATTCTACTACAGTAGCTGTAGTAGATTCTCGTAAATTTCTCGTGGTTCATGGGCATGAAATGTCTTTTTCCTCAACAAGCTTTCATCAACGAAACTAGAGATAGTTTAACCGATGGTTGAGTTACGTATATGTGAAATTGAAATTACACTCAATAATATCCAAAACCAGAAAAAGAGATTCAATCTCCAAAAACCAAAACCATTGAAAGCTTCGTTAACAGTAGTTCAATATGATCAGCCAGTAGTTCAAGTATATTATCGGGCATTGCAAACTACGGCATCAAAACACCTGAGTGATTACTACCAAATAACGGAAAAAGTAACAAAACAAAAGACATAATATGAAAAACTGGTCACTTTAAAGATCAAATAACAAGAACATAAGTTTCTCCAAAAAAAGGTTTCATTCAAACTTGAGTAACATCGGAAAATTGAGTACATAATGATGTTGAGATATGCAAAAACACTAATTTCCGAATCCAAACACAAAAACAGATTTGTAGACATAATAGTATTTGATCAGGCTTTGATCTCCTTCTTGAGTTTTGCAAGCTCTTGCCTGACAACACCAGCTTTCTGCAAACAAACCAACAACACATTAACATTTCAGTTTTAACATAAACGCACACAATCATAGAAAGAAGTGAGACAAATTAACACACTGACCTTGATCTTGGCCAACATGATCTTGAACCTATCGAAATCGTTGAGGTTAGCCCTACGTTTCTGCACGATAAGCTTCCTACCCCATGAGCTGTTCTCCCATTTGTTCTTCACATCTGCAAGATCTTCCTGATTAGCTGGGAACACTTGACAAAAATCCAACATTCCATTACATTTACACAGCACTCACCAGCCTTTTCCATTGCCTCAATCAAAGCCTTCTTCTTTGGCACACGGTTGATGTCAATCACAATATCGGTAAGAGATAACCTCTTAAAGTTCATCTGAATCCTCTCCATATCAGGGGCATCCACTAAAGCCTGAATAACAAGAACACAATCAGAACTCCATACGTATACATCTAAACGAATTAAGCCTAGGTGAAACTAGAAGTCAGATGTCATCCTCAAACTACAAAACCAACGCAACATAGAAATTTCGTAAAATGTTAAACCAATGAAACTGTAAACCACCAAAGTTACAGCTAGTGTCAATCTAAATCTATTATTCCTTAAATCCAACCTTAAATCCAACAACTAACAAAGACCAACGCAGAAACTTTACTGATTCTAGCATTGAAACCCAGAGAGATATAGTTATGAAAGTAATGGAACTAAAGGCTTACTCTGTTTTGGTCAACAACGTCGACGATAACGACGAGCTTTCCATGATCTTCTCCATAGTTAACAAGAGCCACTCTCCCGATCTCAACGTACCTCTTGAAAACCTGAAACAATGACCATCAAAAACGTTACATCTGACAATCCTGGTCGATGTCAAAAGCACAAACGCCGCTTGGAAATATAAGCTCAAGAAAGAAATGTATGTCTCACCATTTTCGCCGCCGGTAGATTAGAATGTGTCGAAGCTGCTCAGAGTGAGAAAGTGTATAGCTGAGAGGAAATTAGGGTTTCGCTGAAGAGGCTAATATATACCAGTTGTTTTAGCGCTTTGTATTTTATGGCCCAACGTTGTGAGAACCTTACCTTGAAGGCCCATAAAAGAGAAAGCCCATCAAACTGGGTCAACAAAATGAAAAAATTTCCAACACGGCGTCGTTTGTGTAAATCACAATAGTTACCAAAAAGAACATTGTTAGAGCAAGTTCAACGGTGGAGTGTTAAAAAAGGATTTTAAGTATGCTTTTAATTATAATAATTAGAAATAATGAAGTTAAAAACTTTTTTAAAAAACTGTAAAATGGAATGCTCCAATGGTAAGATCCTAATTTTGGGTTTTTAAATTAAAAAAAATAATAATTTGAAAAGTAAAATATGTCAACTACCAAGCATTGAACTCAAACACTAACTCGAGAAAGAAGATGAATTAAACAAGATTCTGAGAAAGTGAAATGGAAAGGCAGCAAAACATAATTATGCGTATGAGAGAAACTTACTTGTGTATGGGTCTGAAACTAACTTGGTGAGGTCATCTCCAAGACAGCAAAAACAAAGAATAGTTAACAAGTCTATCAAACACACATTCACCTGCAAAAAAAACAGCATAAGATTTATAGCAATATCTTAATGATTTCGAGATTCTGTTAGTCAACACAACACATTGTGAATACTTCTTGGTGTTTACTAACCTTTTCTACTTTCTTTGAGCTGAGTTTTCATTGTAATATCCTTTCGGGTTTGGTTCAAAAGTACTAAACCCAATGCTTATAAGCAATCCGGTGAAGCTGATCATACCCTGCAAGCACACCTGCTCCTGCTACTCCTAGAAGCATGTTCGCAGTAACTCCTCTATATAGCGCATAGGCTACATTCCCAGCAAACCACTTCAAGTAACCATCTTTCTCTTTGGAACATCCGAGAAGGCTCTTGAAGTAACCTTTAAATGCAAAGTTGGAAGCCTAAGAGCAGTTAAATTTTAGTGATTTACAACTAAAACCAGCCATGATTCTGCTAATTTCTCTATTCTTTTTCTAAAAACTGAAATCAAATTCCAGAAACTAAATCAATAAAAATCGAAACTTTATCCTCATGCACACACGGCCACTAAACCAGGCTAAATCAGCTCTTCCCATATCCAGAAATTTAGACAAACCCCAACTGAAATTTTGATTTCCAGACTAACATGAAATTTAGACAATAGTACTCAAAGTTACGAAACAGAGAAATCAAGACTTTGATTTGAAGTGAGGGGATTTTACTCCTCTCTCTACTCCCGGAAACGATGAGATGATGGGTCAGATAAATAAAAACCATTAGATAGATAGATAGATATGCCCAAACCATATTCTTATTTGTCCGGGTCTTAATCAATTTCAAAACAAAGTAATCGAAGAAGAAGTAGAGGAAGAGATGAAACTCACATCCTGAACTTGCTAAAATCAAACACCCAATTCGAGGGATTGAGACTTCAAAACAGAGATATGCGGATTAGAAAACCGATTTCCAACACATCTCTTCTCTCAGAGGGATTGAGACTTCAGAGGAAAATCACAGAGGAGGAGGATTGGATCGAAAGGAACGAAGGAATGAAGAAGAAAATCTTTGGTCGAAGTTTTTTTTGTTTGTTTTGTTATTTCCAACAACCAATCAGAGACCAACACATATGAGATCCTTAGTGATCCTAAAAATTCTTATCTTAGGATCGATTTTAACATTTATAATGTATTTTGATTTATTTTTAAGGTTAAGCATCTCTTTAAAATCCCTTTAAAATCACCGTTGAACTTGCTCTTATTCGTTGTTGACAACTAAACGAAAAAAAAAATCTAGTATAACGACTCATTGTCGGTTAGCTAATTGTTGGAAAGTGGCAATCCAAGTTACTGAAGTCAAGGATAAATACAAGATGGATCGGGAGAAGTCCGTTATTTGTGGCGAACAACAACTAATATTGCTAATAATGAGACCAGCTCAGCTCGTCGTCGTCTTGTGTCATCAACAAAATGATAGAAGAAAGAAACATTTAGATTTTAGTAATACGAACCAAAGCATTATTTACCAAAGTTCGTTTTCTGTCTTTTGGACTTGTCAATCTACTAACCTTTCAAGGCTGGTGTTGGGGGCACCCCTTAAACTCTCAAATCTTTATAAAAAATTTCGTCAATTTGATCGTTTTTGATCTCGTTGATCGAACTTTTTTTGAGGTTTAAGGGGATCCCGATCTCAGTCCTTTGTTTTTTTTTTTGGTTGTTATCTTTCCTTTTTGTTAATTTTGCCCGGGAAAAAGTTCGAGAGAGAGATGTGGGGAGGCGTAGGAGAGCCAGCAGATTCTTACTACGAGGTTCGTCCTGAGTGCACCGATGTCCCCAAGACCAGATTCAAAATCAAGGTTTACCTCTTTCTTCATTCTTCTTTCTCCTCCCGATTTTTGCTTCTGTTAAAGATTCTCTCATTCATTTAGGTCTTGTCTCTCTATTTGGTAATTACAAATGCTGCGATATGTGATTTCAGATTCGATTATTCTTTGCTTTATTATATCTGTGTAGTATTCCCAATTGCATTTTGTCAAATTCTGTTTGATTCTTGCTTGGTGTTCTAAGATCGATTCCATCACCGGCTTTAGATGTTTGATCTCTCCTCGATTTCCATGTTCTTGCCCATTGTTATTATTATGTCCTTATCTATTTGTTGCCATGCCATTGTAAGAAAATATCAATTGAGGTTAGAAAAAAAGAAAAAAAAAAAAAAAGTAGATCTGAGAGCCTGAAACAGCTCCTAAGATGAAATAGCTGTACATAGAACAGTATATGGGAAGAAGATTAAGACAGCGTGTTTCTTATCAGTTATGCGCTTGATTGGCACTATGTTGGAACTTAGATTCAATAAGTACCTCTAGATGAGACTTAACATTGACAGACCTGAAAAGCCTAAAAAGACAATTTATGATTTTTGTGCAGCCTGGTAAAACTCTGAGTGTAAGAAAATGGCAGGCTGCGTTTGTCCAAGAAGGCTCTCTCGATATTGGCAAGACTCTAAGACGAATCAGAAGAGGGGTATGTTGGTAGTTTTGGAATAGTCTACTCTTTGCCAAGACTGATTTACTCGTTTCATTTCTTCTGAATCTGTGAAGTTCTTGTTACCTTAATCTGTAGGGAATCCATCCATCAATTAGAGGTGAAGTATGGGAATTCCTACTTGGCTGTTATAATCCAATGAGCACATTCGAAGAAAGAGAGCAAACCCGACAACGCAGAAGGTAGATTCTTGTCCACATTTTGGCATACTTACATTGGTTATAATCTCTATTCATACATTAACCATTATTTTTTTGTGAATCATACCGCTACTTCTCTTCCTTCAGATTGCAGTATGCTTCTTGGAAGGACGAGTGTAAGCAAATGTTCCCTGTTATTGGAAGTGGAAGATTTATTACTGCTCCTGTAATTACTGAAAATGGTCAACCCAACTATGATCCTCTTGTTCTTCAGGAAATAAATTTAGGTAACCTTTCTATGATGGAATTTTTTTAATATTAAACTCTTCATAAGCTTGTAATAGGCATTTCATGTATTCATGTTGTTATCTCAGGTACAAACTCAAATGGTACAGATTTCTTTAAAGAGCTCACCAGTCGTGGACCTCTTGATAAGAAAGTTATTCAATGGCTACTAACACTTCACCAGATAGGTTAGTGACTGATCATCATGGCTTCCTCTATCACCGGCTTTAATATACTGAATATCTATCTGCTGGTTCCCTCAGTTGCTTAATTTATTTCTTCATAACTTTCAGGTCTTGATGTGAACCGTACAGACAGGACCTTGGTGTTTTATGAGAAAAAGGAAAATTTGTCAAAGCTTTGGGATATTCTGTCTGTTTACGCCTGGATAGACAACGACGTGGGGTATTGTCAAGGTAAAACCAAATGTATATATATATCTATCATTGTATCATTTGTTTGAAAACCAGTTTTACTTGAGAAATTCTGATATATGTAATGTTGATGTGATCAGGAATGAGTGATCTTTGTTCCCCAATGATTATTCTTCTTGAAGACGAAGCTGATGCCTTTTGGTGTTTTGAAAGGCTTATGCGTCGATTGGTACTTACCTTACAAATATCTTTAATGTATCTGTGTCAACTGTTTACATCAGATTCTTTGCAATCAGATTGTATTAAACATTGTTTTCTTTTTCCGGAACTGAAAAGCGAGGGAATTTCCGTAGCACTGGGAGATCTGTTGGAGTTGAAGCTCAACTTACTCATTTGTCTTCAATTACTCAGGTTGTTGACCCCAAACTTCATCAACATCTAGGTACTACTACTGCTACTGATACAATTTATTTGCTTATATACATATATTCAGTAGTTATTCAAGCTCTGGGTCTTAAAATGTAGATAAACTTGGTGGAGGTGACTATCTCTTTGCTATTCGGATGCTAATGGTTCAATTCCGAAGAGAATTCTCATTTTGCGACTCTTTGTTCCTTTGGGAGGTAATGATTCGTGAGTCTCACTCTATCTTATACGGATAATGTCTTCTTCTTCCTTGAATTGATCTCAATGTTATAACTTATTCTCCCATAGATGATGTGGGCGCTCGAGTACGACCCCGATCTTTTTGATGTATATGAAGCGCATCAATGCGGGAGTGAGAAAACCGAAGGGTTCAAGGGTAAAACGAAGTCAATTAAGCAATGTGGAAAGTATGAGAGACAAAACATGAGAAATGGAGGAAAAACTGCAGAAGGTCCGTTGCCTATATCTGTATTCCTAGTGGCCAGTGTCTTGAAAGACAAGAGTTATAAGCTAATGACAGAAGCTCGTGGACTCGACGATGTTGTTAAGGTTTAATCATACATCTTCTTTTTAACTTTACATTTTGGTGAATTATTCCCTCATCCTATTTCCTTAATGTCTCTGTAGATACTTAACGACATGACTGGGAACTTGGATGCCAAGAAAACATGTTCTGGAGCCATAAAAATTCACAAGAAATATCTAAGAAAGGTTATTTCTAACGTTTCTTTCATTATGTCTGCGCTTGTGTATCTCTCAGACAAGTAGGAAAGCTAGCCTGAAAGTCTGTCTTCTGTTGTGCTCTCTCTTATTGCAGGCTAAGAAATAGCATTGGGGAACATTCATGATTCTGCTGGTATAGACCTGCAGAATCATGTGAAGCTTTTCGTTTATTTGATTTGTTATTTACGCAGTTCGATACAAAAGGATAAGGCGGCAAATCGACTGACAGATTTTGACGATCTTCTTGTATGTAAGCTGGAAGTCTCTTGGAGCTTTAATTTACTCTTAACACACACATACACATACAACAACAAAAAAGACAAAAATTTGTAAGCTGTTCATAAAAGTAAATGTTGCATCCCTTATACAAAATCTTTCTTTTTTTTTGTATTTTTACCAAAAGGGGGAAAGAAAACGAAAGAGACTGTTCCTATGTATACAATGCTCATTTCTTGTTATATGCAACGACGAAATATCTGAAATTTGGTGCAGAGTGTTGCAGGTTGTTTCTGTCTCGTGTGTATCTTATGAACCAAAACAAGAAGCAGAGGTAATTGATGACCAAATAATTTGCGATGTTTATGCTATTCCTTTTGTAAAATCAAATCTATAATAAAGGTTAAGAGTTTTGATAAGCGAGGCCATCTGCATTAGTTCCTTTGGATCATGGATACAAGTTTCTTCGATCAAACCAAAACTGTGAATAAAGAGAGATACATATATTAACATTCTCTTCAAGTTCCTTGATCATGGCATGTGCTAAACAGAGAAAAAATCAACTTACATAATTTAACTAAAGCAAATCTACACACAGCTTAAAATCCGATCACTGATCGCTATAAATGTCGTGATCACGAGAAGAATCGAAGGCAAGAATCCGATACCGGATAATTTCTTCGCTGAACCCTTTTTAGGGAAATACTTAGGAAGCTCACATTCTTCTCCATTGAAGTAAACTTTCTTAGGGAAGCCATCTCCTCCAGGGATATTCAAATTCCTCAAATTCTTCTTTTTAAATGAGATAACTGACTGCATTTTCCCGGGAACCTGCGGGTCTCTAGCAGGATTGGTCCCGTTTGTTAGACCAATCAAGTAGTTCATACCAGGAAGTCCTTGAAAGAAAATGGTCTGGTTCTTAGGTGGAACTCTTGACCCATTAAAGGAGTAAATATTCTCATACCCTAAACCAGCTTTGCCTAAATCCACAGCACCAAACCAATCCTCCACTGTATTCTTCCCCCAGTTAAACACCGTTATTCTAGCTGACCATCCATTACCGTAATCCGAGTTAAGATGCCAGTTTAAGCTGATCCCACAGTTGTCCGGACAAGGAAGCTTCTTTGGAACAGCCATGTGTTTCTGCTTTGCCCATACTTTTGCCTTTAGTGTCCTGTTATCAAAAGGTACCAAGAGCGTGTCCGGAGGTAGGAGAAGCGGTCGTGCATTGGCGTTACAAGTGTCAGTATCGATATCTTTGCAGCCGCAAGCGCAGGTGTTACAAGGAATGGCTGAGTCGTTGTAGAAGGCTGAGAAAGAGACACAGCAACGTGCAGCTTTTGGTTTAGGCTTTGTTATGTTGCATACGACTTGCCAGCTGGCGATAGCGTAGGTGGTTGCTTGGAGACCGCTAGAGTCAGGGAACGGGGTCGCGTCCACCCGTATAGGTGGTCCACATTTGTACTGCGGGTTCACTATACCATCAATCTTCCAGTTTCGAGGAGGAAAGAATGCTGTTCTGTTCTGATCAGGTGGCACTTTGTACACCTAAACCAAACATCAAAACCGGTTTATATCATCTTAATAACGCCTATAAGTCACTAAACACTATGAATGGTTCGTTTCAGGGCAAAACCTGTAATTGGAAAATGGCTTTGGATTTAGAAGGATCCATGTGAACGGGCAAAAGAGTGCCGTTCTTGCAACAGAATGGTAACTTCCCGATGTCCTTATCTTCTTTACGGTCAGCTGGTAAATCTTTGAGAATTGGTTTCTTCTGGCAATTAGCAACCTGAGAGAAATCAAGATCCCCGTAAAACTGTCCTGCCTTGCTGCTTAAGCATTCGCCCGGACTCTTCTCAGCCGCATGGGCTCCACGCAATGAGTAGATGAATTCGCCTCGCATCCACTCCCACGTTAAGTTCCAATGGTCTAACCGTCCCAGCGGACTAGTGTTTTCCATAGTCACCTGTCCAAAAATAAATCAACTTCTGTTCTTTTATGCATATAATAGTCTTTATATCGATTCAAGTGATGGAACCGGCTACTCACCTGCGCCATGTAGTTGCTTTTATAGGCTTGAAGAACGTCATAGACTATGTTCAGGTCACCGCGTTGTCTAGGTGTGAACTTGGTTTTCACCTTTTCTTTAGATTTAAACTTTGGGTTCCTCTTGCAGCAAACTTGCATTGTACCACCTGTTGATGAAAACATACCGAGAGAATCAAAAACAGGTCATTACACAAAACTGTTTCTTACAGAACACGAAACCTAAGGAAATTTTTCATTAATTTAGGTCACGTTGGTTCGTTACCTTTAGAAGTAGCAGCAGGGCATTGCCATCCATCGTTTACGAGCTTGATCGTTTTAGGCATTGGCGTAACCGTACCTCTACCGCCAAAAACGGTTCCGGTTATCTCGATATCGGTGGAGATCTGAGTGTGATCACCAGCTGTGAGGATCGAGGTCTTGAGATCCGTATTCGGAGACCCGATAAATATCGTCCCATTGCTTGCATCGACAGGGAATTCACCATCCGATGAGACAGCTCCGGTCGCTGAAACGATGATCTCTCGGTGGTGATACCCTATGAACATTTGCCAACCTTTGACCTCTTCGATACCGGTGTTGACGATCATGGCCGTTGATTTAAACGACCAGGCTTGAGCCGTGACGTTTGCTGTGCGAGGATATAACTTTTCGCGGTTGCCGGTAGTGTAAGACATGTAAACTCCGTTGCAACGGAGAAGGCCTGGCGGTGGCTTAAAATCTTTCTTTGGCTCATCGTAGTCTTGAGCCAATGATAACGTCGGAAAGTGAAGGTTGATTAGAGGTATTAGAAGGAGAAGGAGGTTTAGATGGATGTAGCAACGTATCTTCTTCATATCTACCGTGTTTCCCAAGTTTTTTCTTAGGACGGCAAGAAAGAGAAAACAGAGAAGAAGAAAGAGGAAAGAATAGACATGTTCAAAAAAGCTTAAGCGAATAAGGGAAGCAGAGCATAACGGTTTCTCTTCCTCTAATTTTTCCCTCTTTCTCCGGAGAAACAGAGATTATACAAATATTTAATAACGTAAAGGAGCAAAATGTACAAAAATTAATAACGTAAGTTTGTTCTTTATTTTTGTCACATTTTATTTCTATATTTTACAGGAAAAGCAAAAAATCATATTCTCAAATAGCCACTGAAATTAATACAAAAATTGATTATAGTAAGATATTCGTTATTGTGAAAAGAAAATTACTGATCTGATACAAGAACTTTTGTGACACCTTGTGAGGACAGAAACTGGCAAATTAACATTATTTTAAGGGAGATCACAGAATCTAGGTATATTTGTTTGGATGTGGCTGGACGAAATTGGTTCAGGACAACCAGCTTAGAGATAGAGAAAAGGTTACTCAATTCAATGGTGGCTCCAAATATGCTCATAGCTACTTAAGTCAAAGTAGCTCACATCGTCATATATAAGATTATTTTTTGTACTGTATATAGATGAAAGCCTAAGAATGTCAAACTAGTAAAATCAGAACAAGAAGGTATATGACCAAACACCAGTAAGTTGCAGTGAGTCCCAAAAGCTTTTTTAAAACTCATTGTTTTTGACAATCTATTTTTACCAGACAAACACAACTAAGAAACCGATATCTCTTCCATGCCGCTAATTTCTTCATCGAGCTGGTGTTGTACTTTGGGCTCCAAGTCGATGAACTGGTTCGACTTGCTGGCTAGATGTGAGATACTTACCCTTCCTTGACGTTTGATGTAATCTGCTACCGCATTCATCTCCTCCATTGATATGTAAATGTATTTCCCTCTATCATCCATGACTCCCGAGAGCCGCCCTGAATAAAAAAGAGAAGGGGTTCAGGTTTGTAAGAGTTCTCCTCATCTGTCTATTCATATTGCTTCGGTTCTATTATAAACATAGCAAATTACAAACTGCCGGATGAGACTTAATGCTATTTTTTATGGAAAAAGTAAAGTACCAATGCTCTCCAAAGAAGCGATCCTGTTGATACATTCCTAAAAAAACCAAACAGTTGAATCAGACTTAAGAACCATGACAAGGTATTCATCTTCCACATAGAATAAGTAGCCAGATGATACCTGAGTTCGTAAATGAAATTCTGCAGCAAGATCTTCAAGTGGAACACATTTCTGTTTCTGCAGTTACATCACACAGCAAAGGTAAGGCTCAACATGTCAGCACACTGATATTGGATGAGACAAAATTTGTCTATACCTCATTGTTAATTTGTTTCTATTCGCAGAATGACAATCGAGTGACAGATCGGAAAGTGCTTGGTATAGGATTGATTAATAAAGATACCTTTATGTAGTCAACAAAGTCTGAAAGCAAATCTTGATTTTCACCCTGAGCTTCCTCTGTTGTACCTTCAGCATCAACTGAGAATTCCCCTTTCCATTTGTCAAACTCCAAAGCAGCTGCCTCTTCTTCCTTGGCTTGTCGCGCTTTTTCTTCTTCTTCCTAGACAAAAATGTCACAATTAGCCAAAACCCCAGCATTTCAAAAGCAGGAAACAGATATGAGATAAATTCACTGACTCACCAACTTCCGTTCCTCTGCCTCGCGCTCTTCATCCTTCTTCCTCCGCATTTCTGCATACCGATCTTGTTTTGTATTTTTTGACTCGCGTGTAGCTTCTTCAGCCTTAACCCAACAATAAGAAGAGAACTTGATCAGGAACCAAAAGGAAATTAACTATTCCGAGGTCAGAACCAATACTCACTCTATCTTAAGTTAAAATGTAAAACTACCACAGTTGGGATTGCAAACTGATATTCCTAGACATATCTATCCTTCATTCCGCCAACATTTCTAATAGAATATTTAAAAGAATTAATGTTGACAAAGATTTTGAGTCACCTGTCTTTGTGCTTCACGCTCTTGTCGCTTCTTTTCTTTCTTCTTTGATGCTCTGGCTTGAGATCCACCGGCTTCATCTTCATCTTCATCTTCATCTTCACCTTCACTCCCACTGATGTTTTCTGTTTCACATATAAACCCAAAATAAATTACTCCTAGTCCAGTAGTTCATTTCTTTCCAAGACCCTTGTAATCTTCTAATCCTTGAATAACTGGTTTCCACTCCTCACTAGCTATAGTAAACTCTAACCAATTTACATAAAGATTACCTCCAGCTAAAAAAGTAGCAGAAACTTAATATTAATTGAAAACTCAAATCATCAAAAATTATCCAAATTTGGAACCTTATCATCCAGTTGATGATGCAGCTAAAAAACACATAACAGAGTGGAAGAGAGAAACAAAAGCAGTAAAAAAAACAAACCTTGAACATTAGATGTAGAGGAGCTAGCACCAGAAGCTGCAGGTCTTCGACGCATCCTACGTCCACCAGCAGCACGTGCCACGTTTTCACGCGGCTGAGCCTTCAATTTCACAAGAGATTGCCATATCATTTCATGGACTTAAAAAAATTCCAATCCAAAATTGATTAAAAAAATTACCTGGGGCGGTTCTGCAACTTGGTCCCGTGATCTAGCATCAATCCGACGTTTCCAAAAGAACAAAGGAATCACCGCCGCTATGAGAATCATGGAGACTATCAGAGCGAACATCTCCTCCATCTCTTTCCCCTGCGATCCAAAAATAACCAAAGAAACAAAAAAATAGGACTCTGAGGAAACTGTTGAGAAAATGGAACTCTTGAATAACAAAATCGAAAGAGGATCGATTCTGATTATATCAGTCCACAATCTAACCTAACTGTAGATATTGCCTTCTCTATTCGTAGTTTAACCTAAATCGTCGTGCTCGATGATTGCAGAGCTCCGCTTCGCTTTGGACTCGAATCGATAGAGAAGACAGAGCGGTTGATTCGTAATTTCCTCGACTTACAGACCTTCTGAATGAGTCGGAGTCTCTCATCAACCCGGTTTTAGTTACAAAGTCCACTTCATTCGTATGGTTTTGTCAAAAATGACTTTTACAATTTCAAGTTTTACAGATAAAAACTTTGAGCTCTTCGTCTTCCAGATCCAAATTCAGGTTTGCACAACAGTATGTATACTTAAGACAGAAAAATAGTGAAGCTGTTGAGATCCATCTTCGTAAGACATAGTATATATAGAGAGAAGGGACAAACGTTAATAGAGAATTCTGAACAATCTGATCATATTACAGAAGTAGCATGAGAAAGAAAACGATGATAGTCTCTTAGTATCATACCAAAGCTATAAACGAAAAGTAAAAAAAGAGTAACAGGAAGGTGGAGAAACGTTTCGGAACTGAACGATATAACGGTGATGATCCGCTTTAGAAAAGTAAACGCAGCAGCCTAGGGACAATGCAACAGAAGCAGCTCAGAAACCATGGATCTTGATGTTGTCTTTCTTCACAAGACCAGCCTGTTCCATCAAAAAAAGTATGTTAAACACAAAATCAAGCAACAAATACTTTTGCTAACCAGTTGGTAAAAGAGTGATGTTTACCTGGACTAGGAACGTGGAGACGTTCTTTCTCTGATCCCCTTGAAGCTGAATAACCTACACATTTGCACAAGTAGCCATAAGAAATGAAGAATAGCCAGAGACAGCAGATATAATAAAGCCTTCGTCTAAGCTTTCCAATTAGTCTTCAAACCCTTTGTTGCATTATTTACTATTCTAATGGACTAGAAAGACAGTAATTTACCCACATGGTGTTTAAAAAGCACGTACCTGTCCCAGTTCAGAGTCTTGAACCACAGTTCCGTTGCAACAAAATTCTTTCTTGAGGTCCTTGAGTATCTTGGTGTAACTGTACTCTTTCTTCAGCCCCTGGACCGTTGTCAAGCTTTTCCTACCATTCCGCTGCTGGACACGGATGTGAACGTACTCTTTTGTTCCTGCACCTGAGTCCTCAGCATTCGCATCAGCAAACGGATCTGCAGACAAAAGCAAAAAAATAAACTGATTAGCTCCTATCAATTCTCACATGAGATACCCTAAACACAACCTGAAGAATCCAAGACTTGAGAAACAATGTTACAAAAATCCCATGTTCCAAATATCAAAAACTCTTAGCAAACATCTGAAACAAGTCTAAATAATTGAAACTCACCAAAGGCAGTAGGGACCTGGGAATCAAGTTCAGACATGAAACTTTGTTGATCTGAGGGGGTAAACGAGAAGCTGAGACCTGAACAAGAGAATACCATCATCACTCAGGAGGATCAACAAGAATAGAAGATGAAAGTGTTAACACCACAATTGATGTAAGCAAAAAGATTATTCACCAAGTCTTTAGATAACAACAGTAAAAGAACTTAAGAAAACACAGGAAACACATACAGAAGATACACATAACATGATAACAAACAATACAACACACAATTTTAGTACGAGCCTTGCAGAGATTAAATGATACATAAACCAAAAGGGACACCACAATCGCCAACTCCAGATTAATCATCCACAAAAGAAGAATCAAAATGAGCAAAAACCATGCTGCATCCAATATATTATTGTAAGTTCTTTATCCTAATACCAGTAAACTAGTTAATCAGATCCAGCTCAATATGATGTAAAGCAAAAAAAAACAAAAAAAAAAAACAATCCACCAAAATTTGAATTTTGTCACAAGAGATCAAAAAGCAAGATCCGCTTTATCAAACTCAGCAACAAAGCGATTCGAATAGCAAATGATAAAGCCAGCTGATGAACAGAAACAAAATCAATCACACAGATTCCACAATTACGGATCCGAGCAATGAAAAAAAAAACAAACTTCCCCTCGAAATTACCGAAAATCAAAAGTTTGATGAATAAGGACAATATTTACCTGATCCGAAAAGTAGAGTTTCGTGGATCTGATGATCGGAGAAGAGAGTAAGAACAGAAACCCTAAATTCTCGGATATAGAGTCTGCAACTTCTGGTTTCGGTGGCGAGAAAAATTACGAGAGAGGAAGAGAAAGGAATAGAGATATTTTTTGTCACGACAGAATAATTTTTTTTAAGATTAAAAATCTGATCTTCTCAGATATTTTATTTTTTTTATTATTTGTTTACTTCCTGGATTGATAATACGGTTCAACCGGACCGGTTCAGAAATCTTTGGAATTTCAATTTCGGTTTGGAAATTCTTTTTTGTCAATTTGAATTTGAACCAAACAAAGCTTTGATTCGGTTACGATGTGGTAGATTTCGGTTTGGTTTAGAGTGGTTCTTTTGTTTGCTGTCGAATTGAAGCATCGTTTTAGTAATTAATCAGGATGATACCAATGGGCACCGTGACTACCACCAACACTTTCATGACTGACTCTCATCTCACTGAAAACGGAATTAAGAGAGGGTTTGATTTAACAGTTTTAACCCACTTCAGAACATGAGTTACACATCACACATGCATGGTTGTACTGCTTGTAGACGCGGAAACTTGTCACCCCTCCGTATTTGAGTTTCCAACACGTACCTTATCACGACAAACAATCTTATATGTAGATCTCTCTCGTACACCAACTAACATGTGCATGCGTTCTTACACGTGATCGCCATGCAAATCTCCTTTCTCATCTATAAATACCGACCACCCCTCCACTTCACTCTTCACTCATACCAAAAACAAGAAAACACATATATATACACAACTAGCAAGAAATGGCAAACAAGCTCTTCCTCGTTGGCGCAACCCTCGCCCTCTGTTTCCTCCTCACTAACGCTTCCATCTACCGCACCGTCGTCGAGTTCGATGAAGACGCCACCAACCCCATGGGCCCAAGACAGAGATGTCAGAGGGAGTTCCAGCAATCACAGCACCTAAGAGCTTGCCAGCAATTTATGCGCAGGCAAGCGAGGCAAGGAGGCGGTGGTGGTGACGAGTACGATTGGGAAGAAGACATGGAGAACCCACAAAGACGCCCGCAGGCACTCGAGCAGTGCTGCAACGAGCTTCGCCAGGAAGACCCAGTTTGCGTTTGCCCCACCTTGCAGCAAGCGGCCAGATCGGTTAGCATCCAGGGACAGGGACAGGGACAGCAGAGACAAAGCCAAGCTAGGAGAGTTTACCAGACAGCCAAGCACTTGCCTAACGTTTGCAACATCCCGCAAGTTGATGTTTGTCCATTCCAGATCCCTTCTGGCCCTTCTTACTACTAAATTCCAAACAAAACCTTCGAGCGTATGATCGTGTGGTTGTTGGTACATGTTAACACCACACATCATCGTGTCTTTTTATGAATAATGTGAGCATTAGGATGTTTCAGGCTAATGTAATTAGCACTACTCCGTAATAAATGTGAGGTTTGTTTATATATGTTTTTGGTTTGTTACTTTTGCTCTTTCTCTAAAGCGACAATTAAATAAAACACAATGAATCTATTTGCAAAGTCAAATAAAAAGCACTAGTTTAATGAACGAGAAAGATCGATGGGGATAACTATATAGACTCTTATTTCAGAGATGAGAGATCAGAGATGTAATGTGTTAAATTTTAACTAGCTAATACCTTAAGTAATAATTACATTACACGGAATTAATTGATTATTTGGCAGTTTGATATTTCTTGCTTATTTAGCGAATGGTATAGTTGAGAATTATTGTTGTGTGCCTAAAAGCACCATCTGTAAGTGGTGTATCATATTTTCATATCTTTTTTTTTTTTTTTTTTTGTAAAACGGATCATGTAAATGATACAACTCAAAAAAAGTTGCATTCAAGAAATCAGGTACAATCTTTGAATTGAGATTGAAAGTCCATATGAGAATAGCATACAGTACTATTTTTTCTATGAATGATGACATACCATTATCGGCTATACTATAAATAGAGTTTTCAGATTCAATCATTAAATTCGTGAATAATATTTGGAAATTGATTTAAGATCATTAATTTATTGAAGACAATCGCATGTTACTTTTTTGTTATTAGGGATAATCCGGGTTGAAGCCTGGTTCATCTTCGGTCGATTGCACGTTCACCGAGTGAGCTAATTGACGTAAAACGTGGCATAAATAGAAGTTAATTAAAGAATTCGAATTGACATCATGCCCCGGATACTTTAATTACTAGCTAGACATTCGCATGGTTACAAATTAAACACACTATGATATAAATCACATCAATGGAATACACACACTTTAGTAAAAATTCAAAAATATATGCTAGAATTAAATTTTCAGTTTTTTTAGTGAAAATAGACCAGATTGACACAAATTTGGAAAAATATTGCTAGATTGACACCCTCCTTTAAGGAAAAACTAGAATGACATAATATTATGTTTAAATTACCAAAAGCCCAATCAAAAATGAAATAGGAAATAAACATTAAGTGATAAAATAAATAAAAAATCTCTTCAATTAAAACTTTAGGAACCCAAAAATCGTTTCTTTTTTTTTAAACCAACTAAACCATTGTTTCTTATCGGATTCTCTTTCACACCTATTACCTTCTACTAGATAAGTGCTCCCAGGCATACGCGTGGGTTTGCTTAATACTCTCTCCTTGTTCCTGATTGATCAATGTTTTAGTTATATTGTTTCAATAAGTGTAGACCTTGGTCTTCGTTGATCAATGTTTTAGTTATATTGTTTCAATAAGTGTAGACCTTGGTCTTCGTTGACAGCTTGGACGCAATTTGATTGACCTCTTCCTTCCTGTTTTCTATGCTAGATTAAAACTTTTATGTTGTTCCATTGTAATTTTTTATATCACCAGAGCATTAAGCAAGGTTTGGAGTCAATTATGAATATAAACCACTACGTAACGAAAATTTTCAGCTAGATGCTTACATAATCCAAACATGAACAACAAGAACATATTGTATCAACAATAGCCAGAAAGTGAATTAAAATGGAGTAGAAATATGTTTTCAAAGAATCATATATAAGAAAGGAGGTATATCATTATCAATTAATGACCTTATTCAATGGAATTGAGACAATATCCTCACAAAACAAAGACTTCTTTTACCGGAAAGAAAGAGGCAAAATTCAGAGATGCGCCATACCTAGTGTTTATGAACCATCATCTATACATCTAGATTCTAGATTCCTCATCTTCACTAATATGCTCTGAAGCATCCCATAACTGTAACACTTTTAAAAGAACAAAATTGTTTACAAGATTAAGTATTATGCAACTAATCTCCACCTCTGGAAATCCTCCAGTATTTGATAAGCTTATATACATTTATATTTGTTTTCCTAGAGTGATGAAATTAGAGTATGATTCTTTAACCTGCAATCATATTTGTTCATGTTCATGTCCATGTCCATGTCCAAGTAGTAGCGACACTCCTTATCAACCACACCCTTCCTCTTTCGTAGTCCTCTTTCTTGCTTCTTCTTGGTACTCGTTATTCAGAAGAAGAGAGGTGCACATGAATACACGATAGAGAGGAAAATAAGGCGAAGTTATAGATTTCTTTAACATAAGGAGTGCTAAATTTATCGGGATGAATTAGGGTTCTAGTCGCAGCCTCTAGATTCTCCATAATTGAGATGTTATTAAGACGAAGGGTTAATTAATCTGTCATTACAGATAACAAATATGCTGTCACTATATTAACAAAAACAAATTTGTTATCATTGTATCCGTATATAATAAATCTGTTATCAAGTAGCAGATTTTATAATAAAAAAAAAAACAAAACTGTCTAACATAAGAAAATCTGCCACAACATATAGTGTAAATGCAGGTCAATATAGCAATTTAAAAAGATTTTAGAAAATCGGTTATCAAACAACAGATTTTTTCTTCAATCCAAAAATCAGTCATAACTTATAAAAAATCTGTCACCACTAAATGTCAAACTAGTAATTATTTTTCCGTTTATAAATCTGTCGCAATATGACAGATTTTTAAAGGAAAAAAAAACTGTTACAACAATAAAAAAAATCTGCCACAAAATTCCTAAAAAATTTTCTAAAATAATGAAAATCTGTCATGACTTTATAAATAAATTTGTCGCGTTAAAAAAATCTGTTGTTCAAAAAAAATCGATCGTTACATATTTCAAATAAATCTGCCGTAAAAAACAAATCTGCTGTCAAACTTTTCAAATTAATCTGTCATCCAAAATAAGTCTGCCAAAATAAATCTGCCATGGATAAAAAATCTGCCACTTACAAATTAATCTGCCATTACTTGTTTGGCAGACTTTTTTTTTTTTTTTTTAAAAAACGAAATTACAGGAATTTTTAACCAAGGGTAATATTGACTTCTTTTTTTTTCCTAACAAAGCAAAAAAGGGTATTTTAGGTATGAAAATAACCCAACTAACCCTTAAATTTTATGAGCTAATTTAGCAATTAACTGCTCAATTTGGGTCAAACTAGTAATTTTCCCTTTTTTTAAGTCATTTTTGCCACTTTTCATACTCACTCCATATCACAATAATAGATGATGTTCTAGCATTTTCACATATATTACAAAAAAAAACATTTAATGTTTAGTTATAAGTGTATTATTTATTTATAGTAACATATTTTATGCTATAATTAAATTTTCAGTTTTTTTTAAGTCATTTTTGCCACTTTTCATACTCACTCCATATCACAATAATAGATGATGTTCTATCATTTTCACATATATTAAAAAAAAACATTTAATGTTTAGTTATAAGTGTATTATTTATTTATAGTAACATATTTTATAATTATTAACCAATAGTAATCCATTAACTTTTAAATTCTCATTTAATGATTCTTGAAATTTACAATTTTTTAGCATTAATTGATAAAAGTATATAGAAAATCAATCTTTGTGATACAAGAAAAAATTCTAAAAATCATCATTTATGATACTGAGAGAATATTATCTAGCCTGTGATATTAGAGTGCTTGATCCCTAATATATATCTAATTAGTTTATTAACATTATTCAATGGGTTGTGTGAATTTTTTTTTTTTTAATATCTACATTTCAGATGAATTAAGTACCTAGCTAAAACGTAATTCTACTGATTCCAGTTCTAATATACCATACCAAAAGATTGACTTTATCATCTTAGGGCAAGTCCAACAGTGAGTTTTAAATTTGAGACTCTTAGGGCATCTCCATTGGAAGGATTTAAGGGGATTTAGGGAAGACTCTTATGTTAAATGAGATAAAAAATAAATCAAAATTGAATAAAAAAACAAGAGGCAACTCTTATTTAGTATACTTAAGATGCAACTCTTAGTACATTATATATTGATTAAAAATTCTAAAAGTACATAAGAGTCTCAAATTTAAAAGTTACCAATGGACTTGCCCTTATGTACTGTTTAGATTTTTTAATTAATATATAATGTACTGTTTATGAAATAACAATAAGAGTTGCATCTTAAGTCTATTAAATAAGAGTTGCCTCTTATTTTTTAATTCAATTTTGATTTATTTTTGATCTCATTTATCGTAAGAGTCCTCCCTAAATCCACCTAACCATAATGGTATCAAATTACAACACAAGGCTTTTTCTTCTTTTTTTTAACCTTGCTTGGTCTATATCGTTCATAAGATGTCATGTCAGAACATGAGCTACAGATCACATATAGCATGCAGACGCGGAGGGCTGGTGTTGTTCGTCACTTGTCACCGTCTTCCAACACCTAATCCCGACAACAACCTAAGCGCTTCACTCTCTCGCACATACATGCATTCTTACACGTGATTGCCATGCAAATCTACTTTCTCACCTATAAATACAAACCAACCTTTCACTACACTCTTCACTCAAACCAAAACAAGAAACCGTACACAAATAGCAAATAGCAAATGGCAAACAAGCTCTTCCTCGTTGGCGCAACTCTCGCCCTCTGCTTCCTCCTCACCAACGCTTCCATCTACCGCACCGTCGTTGAGTTCGATGAAGACGCCACCAACCCCATGGGCCCAAGCCAGAGATGCCAGAGGGAGTTCCAGCAATCACAGCACCTAAGAGCTTGCCAGCAATTGATGCGCAGACAAACGAGGCAAGGAGGCCGTGGTGATGACGAGTTTGATTTGGAAGACGACATGGAGAACCCACAGAGACCCCAGCAGCTACTCAACCAGTGCTGCAACGAGCTTCGCCAGGAAGACCCAGTTTGCGTTTGCCCCACCTTGAGACAAGCGGCCCAGTCGGTTAGACTCCAGGGACAGCACGGACCATTCCAAGCTAGGAAAATTTACCAGACAGCTAAGCACTTGCCTAACGTTTGCAACATCCCGCAAGTTGGCGTTTGCCCCTTCCAGACCATCCCTTCCTCTCCTTACTACTAGATTCGAAACAAAACCCTCTAGCGTATGAGTGTGGTTGTTGATACATGTTAACATCACACTTCATCGTCTGCTTTATGAAACTGTAACTTTAGGATGTTTGAGGCTAATGTAATTAGCGCTACTCCTCAATAAATAAAAGTTTTTGTTTATACATATATCACTACAAGAAAATGAGTCCATTGTCACGTAATATTCCGTCACAATAAGTTTTTTTTCGTCACAATAAAAATATTGTTACGAATCTGTGACGTTCGGTGAATGGTTACAATACGCTGGTCACAAATTTTTTTTAGTCACTAAAACGTCACACGAGTTGCGACTAACACTTACGTATCTATTTCGTCACCAAATGTTATGATTTGTAAACGTATCTAAAATGTCACAATTGCGTACTGAAATTATTGTCCCAAATACGTTTTATTTCATGACCGAAATCACGTATCAAGTTAGTCACTATTTACAACACCGTTGTAGTCTCAAAACGTCACACTTAGTGACCTGTTAAATGTCACTTTTCCGTCACGGTTACTAACTAAAAACATGTATCAAAACTGTCATTCGTTATGACAAAACTTTAGTCTCAAACCGTCTCTGATGATTACAAAAATCGTTGCTAACTGGTCAAAAATATCAACTAAAAATCGTCTCAAAACCATCATATGTTGTGACCAGCATAACCATTTTAAATAAATCACTAATTATAACAAAACTATAGTCTCAAAATATTACAAATGATGACTAAACATCTTCACCTAACTGTCACAAAATCGTTGCAATTATGACCAAAACCATCATCCTCTCGTTTTTAAAAATTATTGTTACAATGGTACATAATTTATATATTAATAATTAAAATAATATTTTAAACTAATTTATTATTTTATAAATTAAAATAAAGAAACCAATATCCAACAATGTGCTAATCCAAATCAAATTTATGAAAAATAAAATAACATAATATAAAATAGAAATAAAAACCATAGTATTATGAATAAACTAAACAAAACCAAACCAAACTTAATTAAGTAGCAACTATAAATAAAGCCAAACCAGACTCGATTACATAGAAATTCCAGGGGAACTTGTGGAAACAAAGTTGTCCTCTAGTGCTTGGAGACGTTTCTCAAGGAGTAAGTTTCCATCACGACTCTTTTTCAATTCATTTTCAAGTTCTTCAAGTCGATGGTTTAATGTACCAAATTCTTCTTCCGTAGGTTGTGGGACTGATGGATCACCCAAAGACATAGAAATTCCATTGTGCAGTGACCCAATTCCAAATACACGACCTTGTTTTGATATTCCAGCAATCTATAAAAAAAACACACATTTATAAACAATGTTATGTATTTTCAAACCCAAAAAAGAGTAGTAAATTTACAAATCAGCAAAACATATGTAGCTATGCATAATTTAATCTATAACTATTACCTTAACATAAATTTCGTTTTTCTCCTCTTGGGTTAAACCCTCACCATTTGAAGACTCTCTGTGACAAGAGTTCTTCCACATGTTCATCAAATTTTTCTGCAATGAGGCGTGCTTTTTCATCAACATATGTTCCATCAGATTTCTGGTGTGTTTTTTTCATCACAGCAATGAAAGAAGAGTCTTCATTGTTGGCAACCTATAAGGGAAGAAATAGTCAATGTAAGAAATAATATAAATCTGAAGTTTTCGTAGAAAAATAGGAATAATAATAAACATAAACATTACCAAAGCATCTTGCACTTTGACATAACTGCGTGAACCTGCTCTGTGTCGATGGACACCTAAACCATCACGAGTAGATAGTCGCGAAGTACGAGCTTTCTCACTTTTACCTTTGGCTTTTGGTGTCCTCCAATAATCTAACATTACACTCCAATGTTCAGAGAGAATCCATTCAGGTTTTTCTCCATTGGGTTTTGCTGCATTGAACTTTGCAAGGCTAACCATTCCTTTAAGACGAGTAGCAGCAAGCTTATCAAAGTTGGCTTTAACAAGTTGCTCAATTGAGGCATCCCACTCGAAGTATGTCTAGAATAGAAATTATATCAAACATTAATTAAATAAATGATGAAAGTATTATTCAAATGTTTAATAAATAAAGCAAACCTTAAATGTTGTAAACCACGAATCTCTGTAAAAACCAGGCACTTTTTCCAGCTATACCACGGTCCGTTAAAAGATGCTTCAATGATCTTTCGAATACGTGTTGATACTTCAGTGTTATGTTTGAACCTGTAACACATGTGATTAAAAATAGTCGTATTCATATTTGTACGTTTAAGTACATATTTAAAAAAGAAAAAAGTTACCATTTAGCTCCATTTCTTCTTGACGGATGAAGCACTCGAGTATCACGTATCACTGGTGCAATTTGTTCTCTTTCTTCATTTGGTTCAGTGATTGCTGCAGCATTTGAGTTTGAGGGTCGAGGAGATGATGGTCTTCGCAAGCCAGAAGCATGAGAACCTCCAGATTGAAGATTACGTGATGTTCCAAACCAAAGTCCACTTGAAGTTGGAGGACGAGTCATCTATAATACAATAGAAATGAAGATTAGGTAACGACAAAGTAATTAGGAGATAAAGTTGAATAAAGAAGATAGTAATACACCATCTAAGTCATCTATAAAAATATATGTTTACGGCATCACAACTACAGATCTACGATTATATATAACCCTTAGAAAAGTGAAAAGCACACCGATCGTTGCTAGACAAACGAGAGTAATACAAAACAGAACAGAGCACCGAACACATAAAAATGTAAAGTAAAAAAAAAATAACAGAGCACCAAAAGATGTAAAAAAACAGAGCACCACCGAAAAGTCAAATGGTAATCACTCTACAATACAGATCTAATAATTTAATGGAAGAAGATGGCCACTAACCTTGCAAGAGTGACAGGTGAGAGCGAGAGAGAAGAAGCGGCTACAAAGAAAACGAATACAGTTTTTAATTAGGGTTATAATTTAGAGGTCACCTATATTCTTTTAAATACTAGTGAAGGTTTAAGGTATAATATATTTAAGAGGGAAAAGTCCAAAAATTATTGAAATATTTGGGAAATTTTTAAGCGCTTGGGAAATTTTTAAGCGCTTAAATTCTAAGGGGCATCTCCAACTAATATTTGAGACTTTATACAACTATAATAAGGGATCACAGTACAAGCCGCAAAGAAAGAAGAATCACAGTTAGAACTATACACAGTTAGAACTTAGAATCAACAAAGAAAGAAGAATCAATTGTTATAGATCATCAAAATGAGTGAAATAATAGAAACCAATACGAACGACCCTCTTAAGTCCTATACACAGTTAGAACTTAGAATCAACAAAGAAAGAAGAATCAATTGTTATAGATCATCAAAATGTGCACAGATCATTTCTCTATATAAGCCCAAATCAGAGCAGAGCAGTGATAGTTTACACATAGAGTAAAAAAATTTCGATTACTTCTAAGCCCAAATCAGAGCAGTGAAAGTTTAGAGCCACACATACTCCTGATTATAACTTGGAAAACTTGATAGATATTCTTCCAATTCAACACACAAGCACAAGGAAAACAAGAAGTGTAGACCAGTGATGACATTTATCTATCGTTTGGTATAACCGTTTGGTATAGGAAAACAAGAATTGCGATAACCGTTTATCTATCTATGTCTAAGTAGCGATGATTAGAATTTCAAACCATTGATTTGTAAAGTAAGTACCTGCTCTGAGAAACATCATAGATCTGACCCTTGATGGCCATAAGAAGGGGCTTTTTGGAATCTGAGCCGTCATAAAGTTTAAGATCCTTCTCGGTGATTTCTCCAAGCTGAACCGGCGGCGGAAGAGGGTCAGATTCGGGATGTACCTCCAAAGAACGAGGTCGGTGAACTTCATCAGAGACGAAGAAACCGGAGACGACTTGGTAAACGGCGAAAGCGAGAGCTACTACGGTGAAAAACGTAGCTGGAGAAAGTCCCGTGTAAGCTAAATCATGATTGTTTCTTTCAATGTCTCCCATACTTGCAGAACCATGATTGAAAGCTAAATCGAAGAGAGATGAGAAGAGAGAGAGAGATAGAATCGGTGGTTCACTGTTTAGAGTAAATAATTCCTTTATTAAGCTTAATTAAAAATTGTGACAAAAAAAAAAGCTTAATTAAAAAAAAACAAAATTGTGAAAAAATTAAATTCACTCTTCATCACTTAGCTCTGGATCAGAGTTTTCGTCTTCACCATCTGATTCAAAATTCGGTTCTTCTTCTTCTATATCTTCAAGATCTTCTACTTCTCCATGTACATCTATTAATGTCTCAACTTCCAATGGATCAACATCAACAACCGAATTACTGTTTTCAGATTGAATTGCAGTCAAATCCAAATTTTGATTGAGCCTCACTTTTCCCCTAGGTTGTATAACTATTGCTGCTTTCCATTGTTGATCTTTTTTCTGAGTCACCCGTGGATATGGTATATAACACACTTGATCTGCTTGTGAAGCTAATATAAAAGGGTCATATTTTCCATAAGCCCTTGCAGCATTAACATCAATAATCCCTGACTTATTTACTCTTACACCTTTGCCAATGGTTGAATCATACCAATCACACTTAAAAACCACAATTTTAAGATGATCTGGCCCAGGATACTGAAGCTCTATAATCTCTCTTAATACTCCATAGAAATCATGTTCATCATTTGAACCAGAAGATGATGTACCTTTTACACAAACTCCATAGTTAGCATTTTTCTTGTCTTTCCCATAGTCGTATGTGTGAAATATATATCCACGACAAAAATACATAGGCCAACTAGTAACTTTGAGCATCGGACCATGGGCAAGTGATCGTAACCACTTTGGGTATAAACTATCACTCCAATTTTTTTCCACCTGATTTAATCAATAAAAGAAAACGTTTATATAAAGCAATTGAGTTATTAACTTTTAAATTATATGATTCCTTACATGTTCTTTTAACCAACGTGCGAAATTTTTTTCTCTACGCAAGATAAGGTCATCTCCACTTATGTTAGGATTAGCAACAACCATGGTTTCATCGAACAACCTACAGAAAAAAATTTAATAATTATGAAACATAACACTATTTAATGTTTAGCCAATAATGAAAACATGACATGCCTTATGCGTACCTTTCGAATGATTTTAACAATATTTCATCACTGTTCAGGAGAATATATGTATGTGCAATATGGTAGTCTTTATCTTGTAACCAAAATTCTTTTGGTTTACCACTAGCCCTCCCATGTTGAGAAAAAATTTCTGGAATTTCAGCAGATGGGTGTGTACCTCCATCATCGCCATCAAAATGTCGAGCTCCTAATCGACTTTTTGTCTTAATATGCGGCTCAAAATAATAACTACCAAAAGTAGATATTTCTTCATTGATGTATTGTTCGATAATGGAACCTTCTACTTTTGCTTTATTTTTAACCTTCTTCTTTAAATGGCCCATATATCTTTCAAATGGATACATCCATCTAAATTGCACAGGTCCTCCTAACCGAGCTTCATGAGGTAAATGAATCGGTAAATGCTCCATGACATCAAAAAAGGAGGGAGGAAAAATTTTCTCCAAATTACAAAGAACTATACAAATGTTCTGTTGTAATATTGCGATGCTATCTTTGTTCAAAGTTCTTGCACAAAGATCCCGAAAAATAAGCTGATACCTAAAAACAGAAAAAATGCGTATTATATAATCACAGTATACAGCACACCGATCGTAATACATTTAGTAAACTATTAATGGTATTATCTAAAAAGTTTATACCCAAACAAGAGTAATACAAAAAATGCTTCACATGTTATACGTCACATGTTATACGACTTATTATTTATCTAACTACCAAACAGAATAAAAAATAAAAAAAAAGCAGAGCAGCGAAAAATCGAATCCATACAATAAAAACACAGCACCGTATAGAAACAGAGCACCATATAGAAATACACATATTAATCAATATAATATCATATAAGCTAAATATTATTATAAAAACAGAGCACCGTATGGAAAAACAGAGCATCGTTAAAAAAACAGAGCACCGTTACTAGCTACGTTATACCATTTATCTAACTACCAACCAAGATAAATAAAAAACAGAGCACTGTAAAATGTAAAAAACAGATCACCACCGAGAATTCTGTAGCTATGTTCAAAAACAAAACAGATACGTCATTAAACATCCGAAGCTCTAAATCACTTACCAGAAAGTGCTTCATGTACCGATTTATTCAAAAGCTCCGCAAATGCAATCGGAATTAGTCGTTGCATCAAAACATGACAATCATGACTTTTCATTCCTGTTAATTTTCCACCACTAAAATCAACACAGTTAGATAAACTTGATGCATATCCATCAGAGAATTTAACATCATTTTTGAGCCATTGTAAAAATGCAGTTTTCGCATTTCCTTGTAGTCTGAAAATTGGAGTTGGGGCCTTTCCATCGGTTGTTAAGTGTAGCTGTTTTCGATTACAATACTCTTTCAAATCAAGTCGCGATTTGACGTTATCTTTTGTCCTTCCTTGCACATTCAGTAAAGTATAAATGGTATTATCTAAAAAGTTCTTTTCGATGTGCATCACATCTAGATTGTGGCGTAGTTTAAGATCTTTCCAATAAGGTAACTCCCATAAAATACTTTGCTTATGCCAGTTGTGAATTTCACCATATCCTTGTAATTTTCCATGGTTCCCTCCACACACAACTGTTTTGGGAAAACATTCAACTTCTTTCAGGAGCTCTTCACTTGTAAGCAGTTCAGGCGGAGTGTCATTTACAATCCTTCCTTTCTTGAAATTTATTTTGTTCCGTCGGAAGCTATGATCTATTGGTAGAAAACAGCGATGACAATCAAACCAACTTGTTTTCCTACCATTCTTTAGCTGAAATGCATTTGTCTGATCCAAACAATAAGGACATGCCAACCGACCATGAGTTGTCCACCCAGAAAGCATAGCATAAGCAGGAAAGTCACTTATAGTCCACATAAGTACGGCTCGTAAGAGAAAGTTCTGCTTCGTATAAATATCATATGCATTCACGCCGTTATACCACAAATCTTTTAGCTCCTCTATTAGCGGTTGAAGAAAAATATCAAGACTTCTCTTAGGATGATTTGGACCAGGAACAAGAACTGTTAAAAACATCAATTCTTGTTTCATACATACCTCTGGTGGCAGATTATAAGGAGTCAAGATCACAGGCCATAATGAATAGTTATGTCCTGACATGCCAAATGGACTAAAACCGTCTGTGCATAACCCAAGGTACACATTTCTTGGCTCGGATGCGAAGTCAGGAAATATTTCTTGAAAATGTTTCCAATCTTCTCCATCAGATGGATGACACATTTCTCCACTACTCATTGTATGTTCAGCATGCCATCTCATATCTTTTGCAGTAACTTCGGATTGATACAATCTCTTCAATCTGTCAGAAATTGGCAAATAAAACATTTGACTATATGCAATTTTTTTTTGCCCAGGCTTTTCAGTAGGATGAAATCTAGCTTTCTTACAGAATAGACAATTCTCTTTGTCTGCATCATCTTTCCAAAATAGCATGCAATTATCTTGACAAACATCAATTTTTTGATAAGGCAAACCCAAAGACCTCATAAGCTTCTTTAATTCGTAGTAAGATTCCATTGCGTTATTATCTTCAGGCAAATATTCTTTCATCATCTCACAAATCGAATCCATACAATTTTGGGGTAGATTATAATCGGTCTTCAACTTCATGAGTCTAGCTGCTAAAGATAGTTGCGAAAGACCTTCTTTACATCCATTATAAATTGGATGTTTTGCAGCATCCAAAATAACAAAAACTTTTTGCTTCAGGATTAGGCTCTTCTTCCATATTGTGATCAAATCCAGATTCTGTATAACAAAATGCATCAGAAACCATTGCCACATAAGGATTCACGGGCTCTGTGTGGGACTCAGATCCCAAATCATCTTCAACAGAATGATTTTCAACAAAATCGTAATTTTCTCCATGAGAAATCCAAACCCAATAATTAGGCATAAAGCCCCTATTGTATAAATGCCCCGAGACGCTAGCTTCTGGCAATAAAGGTCTCCCATTCTTACATATGTAACATGGACAAAAGAGTTTGCCACTCTCCAAAAACAATGGTTGACTCTTTGCAAATCTCATAAAATTTTCCAACCCTTGACAATATTCATGTGACGGTAAATTTGTTTTGTGGTCGATTCTTTCATACATCCAACTTCTTGTAACATATCTATTGTTATTTGACGACATTATATATTTGACCTGCAATATCCAAAAGCGTATGTTAGAAAAAACTTATTATGTACCCTTTGTACTCTCTTGGACAAGACTTATTATACAATAGAACATTAAATCAATTATTTAGAAAATAACTATATAATATTTACTAGAGATCATTGGAACAATTATATATGTATTAGCTAGATGATTTGTTAATACAATATTCAAACGAGAGATAGCTTAATTATAAAATACAGGACGAATAATAAAGAACTTAGCTCTCTCTAGCTACATATACGGGTGTAAATATAAGCTGGTCAATATAATATAGAATTCAAAAGAGAGATGAGACAACCTTAATTGGCTTAATTATACATAAAGTAAAAATAACAAAGAATCTCTACAACATACGACATCTAGAAAGTACCCAAAGAATAAAGGGAATTATTGATAGATTGTATGAAAAGAAGTTACCTCTCCCGTTCTAGATCTCTAAAAGTCTATTGATTTTTTTTTTTCTATCTCGATACACAATATATATTCAACACACATGATAAGATTTCCTATTCATATCACTAATATAATAAAAGAATAATAAAAATATTATAGTTTATATCTAACTATAATTCAAAAAGGATAATTATCAAAAAAAATTGTTAGAAAGCGGCGATCTTTGGCTTCTAAACCAAAATATTTTACTTTTTTTTTTAAAAAATTTTTCTTTGTGATATTTTCTAACTAATTTTGGCAGTCTAATATTTTTGTTTCCCGGAAAAAAATAATTTATTGAGATTCT
Source organism: Camelina hispida (assembly GCA_023657505.1). Taxonomy (NCBI): domain Eukaryota; kingdom Viridiplantae; phylum Streptophyta; class Magnoliopsida; order Brassicales; family Brassicaceae; genus Camelina; species Camelina hispida. Next base: position 8,277,959 of record CP094635.1, on the reverse strand, counting down.
TTTACCATATTTTCCTAAATTTCCTTTCAACCTAATTTTTTTTTCCATATAAACTCTCTAATCGAACCAGCCTGCGTTAGTCTGTTTGCTGGATCTTATTAACACTTTGATATCAAAGGTACATTATGTTGACTATGTATTTTGTTTATATTAGAAAATGATTAAGTGGGGGACGATGGATATGGGATTAACATTCTTTTATTTATATTCATGCTGTTTCAGGAATTAAGTGGTGAACATGAGATAAATGGAGAGGAAGTAAGATTAAGATGAATGTTTAACTATAAGTAAAAATAGTTATCTACTTTAAAATTTAGTTTTTTTTAGTTTTAAGGAAAATTATGAAATGTTAACAATGATGATGTAATTGACTTATTTTATAAAAGTAAGTTTTTAGTTATTAATCTATATTTTCTTCATACAATACAATAAAATCACCATTCTCTATATTAAAAGGTTACAAATGTGTGACAAATAATTTTGTCTCAAATAAACGTCACTATTTGTGACTACATGATTGTAGTAAAACCGTCACACTTGTTACAATTAATAATATCGACACTATTTAGTCGCTAATAGAGACAATTTTTGGTGACGATTTAATTCGTAATAATATTGTGACGAAATAATTACTAATTTAAGACTGAAAAATTATGTCACAAAAAAGTATCTAAACGGTCACAGCTTTGTGACAAAAAATTTTCGTCTCAAACAAACGTCACAATAACAGCTTTTTCTTGTAGTGTATATCAACTGGCATATGCTCTGTATAGTTGTAGGATATTAGCTCTCAAGCAAATATCCCAATCACATTTGCGGGTTACTTGATCAATCGAACTCATACATCGAGCCAAACACCATTAAAATTGCACTATGACTCTCTAATAAGTAATAATTAATTATATATACGTTTCCCACAACCGAAAACATGGAGGATATATATAAATTTGCAATACTAATTAAGTAGAGACGGTGTGTTTTCATCGAAGACGGCAAAATTTCAAAACATTTATCCATAATATAATTAAAGAACATTTTTGCATGAACTCAATATGTTAGTTAACTTTTCTTTTTTTAGCAGTCAGTGACTGAGTCGCACACATACTAGTTAAAAATTAGGGCTAGACGCTGACTACTCTCAAGGGCGAATAATTTGTTAGTATACACTCTGTTTTTTTAGTGATATCGATTGGGTTTGTATTATTTCTATTTATGAACTATTATAAACTCGGATGATTTGATTACAACTCAATGGTAAACTCATGAGTTTTGACGCATCTTGATACCTCCGCTAACAACGTACGTGAATGCATATTCTGTTTTATTTCTTAAACTGTAATTTGTTAACTGATTAGTGATTAGTTTATGACGAGTAATTTCTTCCGATATTATTCTTTTATTTGTATTTTTTACGGGTCAATATTTAGGGGTTGTTTGATAAAATATTTAGGTAGAGTTTAATAGAATAGTCGTTGGGGCATTTATCTTTTGGAATTAATAATCTTTCTTCAATGCATATTTACGCAATTCAGTTAAAATATATAAAAGATCGTTCTAATGTCAATTATTGTTATTGATTATGATATTTAACAATTCATACATATTTTTAAACATATACTCCCATTTACATTTTAAAATGATTACATTCAGAGGTTGTTCGTGGTAATTATATCACTACAAGAAAACAACCGTTTTGCGATAGACGTATATATAGCGAATCCCTCACAAATCGACAAAAACGAGAGAACGTTCCTCGCAAATCGGTCAACGTTGCAAATCCTCGCAATTTTTACGAAGAAAATTTTTCCTTCGCAAACTAATCGCATATTGCGAGGAACTATTTGTATAGTAATTTCCTAGCAATTTTGATATGTAGTAAATTCCTCGCAAATTTGCGATGTTTTTGTAATTAATTTTTCCACTGCAAATAATAATAACGGTATAAAAAATTAAAATTTTCATTTTGATAATCTTAATTAGAATTAAACCTGTAGTTAAAATTAAACCTGTAATTAGAATTAAACCTTGTAAACTTATGCAAATTAAAGCTATAATTAGAAGTACTAAGTTTACAAAATAAGTTAACAAAACATAATAACCGATTATATTCTAAACAAAACATTACATATGAGAGGTTCAAAGAACAAAGAGAATTCATCAGTGTTTACTGTCCGGTGATAAATCTTGTATTCATCTTTTTAATCATTATATTAATATAATTAGTCTTTAGGGTTTAGTTTCAAGGGTTGAAAATTGTACAATTGCTATAATTTGAGTAATTTGCGATGGAATGGTGACTAATTTACTATGAAACTACCAAATCAGTCGTAAATTTATTGCAAATCCTGAATAACTAATTTATAAAAACCAGACGACTGGTGTTGTTCGTAACTTGTCACTCTTTTCCAACACCTAATCCCGACAACAACGCAAGAGAATCTCTCTCGACCGCACAAATTAACTAATGCATGCATGCATTCTTACACGTGATTGCCATGCAAATCTCTTTTCTCACCTATTAATGTAAACGAACCTTTCACCACACTCTTCACTCAAACCGAAACAATAGACCATACACAAAATTAGCAAATGGCAAACAAGCTCTTCCTCGTTTCTGCCACTCTCGCCCTCTGCTTCCTCCTCACCAACGCTTCCATTTACCGCACCGTCGTCGAGTTGAATGAAGATGACGCCACCAACCGCCAATTCCGCCCACAACAGAAATGCCAGAGGGAGTTTCAGCAACAACAACACCTAAGAGCTTGCCAGAGCTGGATGCGCCAGCAATCTAGGCAAGGCCGTGGTAGCGGTCCCTCCCTCGATGATGAGTTTGATTTCCAAGAGGACATCGAGAACCCACAGCAGAGACACCCCGTACTCCAACAGTGCTGTAACGAGCTCCAACAGCAAGACCCAGAGTGCGTTTGCCCCACCTTGAAACAGGCAGCTAGAGCTGTTAGACTCCAGGGACAGCAAGGACCTTACCAAGCCAGCCAAATTCTCCAGACCGCTAAGCGCTTGCCTAACATTTGCAACATCCCACAAGTTGGTGTTTGCCCCTTCAGGGCCTCCCCTTACTACTAAATTTCAAACCTAGCACGATGATTATGAGTGTGACTAATGTATGTTAATATACTATATACACAATCATCGTGTGTTTTTTACAAATATATATGTAAGTTAATGTTTGCGGCTAATATAATTAGCACTATATATCGTAATAAAAGAGAGGTTTCTGTTTTATATTTGTTACTCTTACTCTCTTGCTGCTCTCTAAAAGATGATAGCGATATACGAAACAATAAATCTCGGCTTAAGTATAATCAAGAAAAAGGAATAAATTGAACACTAGTTTAAACAAACAAAAATAGTGTATTGAACATCACCAAAAAAAAATAGAAAACATTAGTCTTATCAACGAGAATGAACATAGACTCATACTGCTCATGATATGACTTCAGGCACAGTAGTAAAAATCAACCTTTATAAGCATGTCTTCAAAAAAAATTATCAACTGATCGAACAATAATGACTCAATCTGGCGAGAACCATTAACGCCGAACGAAGAAATAGCTCTTATCCATTTAGAATATGGCAAAAGCTCATTCCCAATTCTTCTGGCGATCGCATCATGTAACTGAAGTACTCCTGCATCTACTTACTTTTTTTTATATGCAACTACTTACTGATGTTGCCTTTATTCTTATATATAGTCCATTAGTAACTGGTCTTCAATCTAGCTAGTAAGCCGATCATGATAAGTAGATTTAAATTTCTTACAAAAGAACAAGAATAATAAACAATATATATATATACAATTTCAAAATTACAATTTTGTTGTCAACATATCTTTTTTTCTCTTTTTTGTTTAACATATCTTCAATCTGCTTGTGATGATAATGATATATGTGGATCAGTGGATGTGCATGTTGACATGTTGTTGTGCTGATGGCTAGGCCAGCGCTAGCGGCAAATAGTTGTGGCCTTGTGGGCGTATGGCAACGATTCATGAAATGATGCGGCTATCATTGATTCACTATATTGATGTTAACTTTTCTCAGTTTCTGTCAAAATTATTGACAAAAGACATAGATTGAAAAACTGTACATCTAATTAATTTCTATTTTATTAGTAAATGTAATCAGACAAATTAAATCTACTAAAAAAGAAAAAGAAAAAAGTACAAAAATTGTTACATCGCGGGAGTGATTTGAAAAAGTTTTTCACTCGTAATAAAAAATAGAGTAATGTAGAGATACTAGACAGAAACCTTTAGAATTTTTACAAAAGTATCACTTTTAAGTTTTAATTAGTTGGAAGCACTCTAATAAAAGATAGCTTACCACAAATAATAATTATTTGCTTTTTTTTTTCTCTATATTTTTGCTTTATTTGTATTGGATAATTTATCAATCTAGACCCCTACGTATACTTTGGA
>CP094635.1:7587746-7673421 GCA_023657505.1 Camelina hispida | reverse complement strand
TTATATCAAGTTTTGATGGAGGCTATTGTACAGTCAAATGGTGACGATGATGAAAATTCCCTTTTGGCTAAACCGGTTGGGGACTACATTTCACATATCATAAACGTGTACCAAAAGGCTGATGAAACCGGGTGTTTGACTGAGGAGCTTGCTGATGAATATGTTTCTCTGTACTTGAAACTGGGAAAGACTCATGAAGCCCAGATTCTAGCAGAAAAACTTTGCTCTGGAAAATTTAGTGCATCAGCTAAGTTGTGGCTTTCAAGAGTTTCCATTGAAATAAGATCACTTTCAGGGATCTCAACTCCTAGTAAAGCAGAATTGCAGACAGTCTTTGAGCTCCTTTCAGATGCTTGGAAGAGAGTACCGATCTCAGAATCTGAGAGCTTGTGGCTAATGGTATGTAACTAATATATTTTATAGACAATACGTTTAGTTTGTTGATATATTAGACTAAACTAATTAAAATGCTTATTGTATTGCAGGCTTTTAAGTTCTTTGCTCATCAGGGAACTTATTTTGACAAGCTTGTAGAGATGTCCATCCTAGCAGTAGCCAAAAACCATGGGAGTGACAATGTGTTTTCCCTTGCTTCCACGGTGGTGAAATTTGTTCTTGAAACAAAAGGGAGCCACAGTGCGAGGAAGATATACAAGAGGTGACTCACTACTCCTACTCCATTCTTAATTAGACACACATGTTAATATATTCTCACCATTGTTGCCGTAAATTCGCAGGTTCTTGGCTCTTCCCGGTCCCAGTCTTGTTCTATACAAAAATTGCATTGAAATAGAGACCAACCTTTTATCAGTAGGTGACAAAGATAGTCTCAGTAATGCCCGGAAGCTATATGATTCTGCTGTTGCAAGTTACAGTCAAGACGTGGAGCTGTGGAAGAATTACTACTCATTGGAGACAAAGGTAAAGTGGATTCTTAACACCATGGCTAAAAATCCATACTATGACTTAATGTTAAGTACTCTCTACTGACCATGTATCTGGTGTTGATTGCAGATGGGAACGTCAGAGACGGCTAACGGAGTGTATTGGCGCGCGAGAAAGACTCTGAAGGATTCGGCGGATTTCGTAGTTGGATCTGATTTGTAGGTAGAGCGTATTTGTGGATGTTGGTTTCAGTTATGCGATCTTAAATTATGTGATCCTTAAAGGAGATTTTGGTTGTAAGAGAGCAGAAGACTATGTACTGTTTTATGATTCTAGTTCTACACACACATTTTTGATACAAAAACATGTTGCCACATGCCTGAGTCTTTTTGGTTTCTCCTTTCTCATGAATACTATTTTGTTGGTTCTAAGTTTCTAACGACCCCTTTAGCCTTATCCTCTTAGGTTGAAATGCGAGACCGTTTCGAGTCAAACTATGAAAATCACTATTACTCGGGTCTCTTTCGTTGTTCACTTGATCATCCCTTTCCTTTGGGGAGAATCAAACCTGTGTCAGATTCGAGCTCGATGTTCTGGAAAGAGGAACATGCATGTATTTGTGCTTGTAGTCTTGTAGAGAGTACCCAAAACGTAGTAAGATTGTTTCATGCTTTTGCAATTTGTACTTATTTCGCTATCCGGTTGGGGTCTGCTTTTCTACAGCGGTTACTAACTCTTCACCGGAGACAAAAAGGAGGTTATACTTATACACTCATTGGTTCTATTACTATACGCTCATTTGCTGCATCATACTTCGTTCTTATTTATTCCTCTTCTTCACTTTGCAGCAGCCTGTAAATGCTAATGAAGTACACATCTAATAAATGGAGCTCTGTTTCTGATGAATTTACGATTAAACTAGATTCTCATATCCTCTTTGCCTGGTGACGACGGATGTGCAGCAAGGTTGATATCCTCTTAGTCTATATGTTAAACCTAACTTGTTTGTTAGCAAGGGTTGATAAATAATACAAAGTACTTTACATCACCTTTTGTTTGGGATTCCATTTGGTAAGTGTCTTTGAAATAAGAGCTCAGGGCCTTTTGGGTATTAAGAAAAAGTCTCTTTCCCTGTCCCATCTCCTAAATCACAGACCGTAGTAGCTGTGCCATTGACAACTTCGTCTCACAAAGCTGTCAACAGCTAATAAAATAAAGGGTAACAACAAACTATTAATAACACTTTTTATGTTTTTTTCTCTGCCACTAGCCAAAAATCAAGACATGCACTAAACTCAGGCATGCTCGTCTGCATGTTCTTCTTGGAAATCAACTCTTTTTTTTTCCTACTTTTTTTCAATAGCTCCATTCACAACCATGAAGATAAGATAAATAAGTTTGGAATTTAAGGATTAAGTTATTAAATGCAACGAACGAAGTCTGAGACACTTTTTTTCTTTCTTAATTAACTGCCTTCTTCAAGCTTTCACATTGCTGGTGAAGTCGACACAAGTCTGGCAGGTACAATCTGAGAAACGGCATAACTCGCAGCCAAAACAGACGCAGGATGTGCAGCCTTTGCAAGTAGGTGAACGTGTACAGCCTCTGTACACCTTCCTGCTCCCTCTCTCTTCCTCCCCTTCGCATGTTATCCTGCAACCACCACACCAATTCATTATTATAATACCATCATTTGCACACAACTTAGAACACATACAAGGAATTAACGAAACCTACTTGTCGTATGGAAAATCTGAGCATTTCCAGTTTGGATCTGCCATTGCATTGTGGTGCACGCGGCATTCGTCTCTGCTCCTCAACCTGAATCTTCTCTCTTTCCCGCAATCGTTGCATCCAACAAACTCATCTCTGTGGCAAACTTTTCCACCCTGTGATTTGTTTGATCTGCTGCACTTCTTTGATGCTTCATTATAGTATTTGAGCAGTACTGTCTTTGACAATGGAACCTTTTCACCTCCCATGATGACCCACACATTGTTCTTCCACTTTCTAGCCGTTTCTCTTCCAGAATGCTTCTCAAACGCAGCTGGTGTCAACTTGTCTACAATCATAGAATCAAAACTGTTCAAGTCAGATCACTCTTTCCGAAAGAGAGCTCCAAATGTGCATCCATACCAAAAGCTAGAGATGGTTTTGGTAGCAACAAGAACTAGTGGCAATGAGGATGCATCAAGCTTTGACATCAGAGGTATACACGTATGTACAACTAAGTGAGGCATATCATATGTCAATAAAGCTACCATATGGCTACTACAAAGAGACGCAAGATCATTACAGTCACAGAGGGCCTATACATAACAGTGAAGCAAATCAACCCATTTCATTTTCTGAAGGAACCAATCTACCACACATCATTGACCGTGAATGTTATCAAACGTTATCCAAAGACATGGTAGCTAGTTTAAATGCTAAGAAAGAAAAGAGCAGTCTTGTTGATAAAGATGTAATCATGCTAAAGACCTTAACTTTAATAGCCCATCGTAATATTAGCTAGGCAGAGACCAACCAGCAAAACAAAAGGGCCATGGAAAACGAAGAGCTAGAAGAAGACCACACCACCTAAAGAAACAATGAAGAGAGAAAGGCCAAAGCTTTCTTAAATGTTAGAAGACAGACTAAGAGAAAAACGAGAGCCAGCATCAAAGTTTTAATCTTTACACACATTCACATGTAACATGCACACAAATCAAAACCCATTTCCCCAAAAACCATCAGAAAGACACACGAGAAAGAGACGGAAGAAAGAAAGAGAGAGAGAGAGAGAGAGAAGAGACCTTCATCGCAGCCAGGTGTGCATTCACAGGTGATTTCAAGGTCTCCGCTTGGGAAAACCCTAAGTCTAGCAACAGCATCGCCGTATCGGTGACTAGTACAACCACACATGACCTCAACGTAATCGCCACCAACATTGACCCCACTCATCTCCTGTAGCTCCTCTTGCTTGAACAACATCGACCCACATTGTATCTCTTCCTCGTTCGCCATCACTCTCTCTCTGAGATTTCTATCTCCCTATAAGCGTATGAGAAAAAGGAGAGAGAGAGAGAGAGAGAGAGAGAGAGAGGAGAAAGAAGAGGAAGGGGTTAGAATTAGTAGATGAGAGAAGAATGAAAGGCCTCGTTTTGGGGTATAAAAGGAAAGCCCTAAAGGAGCACGCATCTCAAAAGCCGCTAAGAGAGAGAGAGAGATCTGATAAATATCAAAGGCTTTTCGGGAGATGAGAAGAGAGAGAAATAAATAAGAAAAGAGTGCGCCTTTGTGTTTTAAGCCAAAGCCCCCTCTTTCGCTCTCTCTTTGCCTTGTGGATTTTGGGGTTATAGAGAAGAAGAATACAAAAGGATGTGGAATTAGCTGGCCAACAAAACAAAACTCGTGGGGCATGGGACCTCTGGATTATACTATATACTATTATATTTTATAGTATTTTGTTTATACTGTATAGTAGTAGTATCAATATATATATCACCTACATAACAGTGTAGGGGGTGGTGATGAGATGAGAGAGAATGTAGATGGCTGATAAGAGCAGATTCAGAACAGAGGCGGTGGTGGGTGAGAGAGAGAGAGAGAGAGAGAGAGAGGCTTTGATAAGACACAAGAGAGAAGAAAGAAGTTGAGGAATAGGGTTGTGTCAAGTGTTTCAGGTCCTCCTTTGATTTTTATAATGTCATAACCTCCTTTTTTTCGTTTGTACTTACTTCTTCTCACCTTCTTCTTGATTTTGTAATTTGAAAGTCCTTTTTTTTTTCTTTCTTTCTCTCTTTGAGGTTCTGCAAATTCTTGGGCTCTTCCCTTTCATCAGGATTCATGGGTTACCGAGTCATCATTTCTTCCCTATTGGCTATTTTTTTATAAATAAAAGTTGAAGATTTGTATAAAGTTTGGTTCTTTAATTGAAAAAAAAAAGAGTTAATCAAAGCTTGTTGTCTACTACTATAAAACAACTAGTAAACCAAGTACATGACGACGACGTCATTGACATCTATGTCTGTTTAGGTATTCTGTAATGCGCTCTAACCCCAATGTCATATCTATATTTGTAATGTATATGTCTGTGTTCGAGGAACTCATTTTTTAAATATAGATGAGGAAGACTAGTGTTAAATATGTAGACCATATGAATTGTATGTATATGGTATAGTATGTTGTTGTGTTGTTTTCAAGTACATAATGGATGGGGTTGCACAAAAAAAAAAAACAGAATGTACATTCCTACAATATAATGGTTACAATACATATAAATAGGAATAAAAAAATAGTCGCCAAACAAAAAAAAGGAAGACAATCAAAAAATAATCTTTTAAGAAAATGGAGATATCAGATAAAAATGTCGCCAAACACAAAGGAAGACATGAAATAATCAGGGACATGAACATAAGTTGTTCGTTCACTAAATTGTGGTTTTGATGTACCACCATCAAAACATTTGTTGTCTACTAACATTTAAGACTCTAATAAGTAGGAGTAGGAGTAGGAGTAGTACTTCTTCCTTCCTTGAATTCCTAGTTGTTTCCCAAAAATATGTGGCGGATGGGAATGAACTTATGGAGGAGTCTCAAAGCATTTATTTCCTGACAAATTAATGGGCTTGGGTTTTATAAAATTTATGAGCCTTGGCCTTTTCTGATTTCTACTTTCTTGGTTTTCCTGACTGATTTTGCTACTCAATCTTTTTTGTTTCGATTTGTTGAGAATTCGAGTGATGAATTTAAAATCCCACTTATGTGTGTCTAAACCCTATAGTTGAATTTCTCATATGTCTTTTTGGCATATTTAATATAATAGTTATACATAGCTGAATAGTGAATACTTTTTTATGCAGTTTGCAACAACAATGTTATTGATAAAGTTTTGGTAAACACAAAAACCAACAATGGATTGGTCCTTTCTTGTTTCAAAAATGAGGTAAAAATGATGGCCAGATCAGTTCTTAAGTATGACCAGTTTACGTACTTCATAACATGTCATTGTCCGTGGCAATCGGTATGTCCTTGTTGTGTGGTTAATTTGTCCCAACTATGATGGGTCACTATCAAGCGAGATATTTGTCCATCCTGCAAACTTTTTTTTTGAATATTTTTAAGCCTCTTTACACCAAAACAAAACAAACAAAGCACTAGCGTTTCTTTGTCTTTACAATATGGAACGAGACAAATATAAGATTCGAGCTTAATTGGGTCAGAGAGCTGCTGATTTCAGATACTAAAATCTTATAATATTGCGGCTTAAAATATACTATTAAAAAGGATATAACACTTGAAAAAAGCATAATGGATCCTAGAGAGTGAGTCTGGGCCAAGATAATGAAAATAGGCCCATTAATAATAACCAGTATTTACTACATCTCGAGAGAGTGAAGTAAGAGTTAGTGAAAGAAGAGAGACATTCATTAATTACTTAAAAAGCAAGTGTAGTAAGAAAAAATGGGATGCTGCTTTAGTGCCGGAAAAGTCACAGCTCCACCACCAGTCTCCGCCGCCGCCGCTGCTCAGATTCCTCCACCCATTGAAGAAGAATCCGTGAAAGAAGTCGTGGTTCAGTCAGTATCTGTCTCCGCCCCCGTACCGGTCCCAGTTCCGGACATCGTTCCCTCCGCACCAGAAGTTCTCTCACTCTCAGATTCAGAACCTCAAGTTCCTCATCCTCTCTCACCACCTCCAGCTCCGGAGATCTCTCAAAGCAAGTCAGACATTTGCAGCGTCTCTGTCTCTCACAGCTACTCAACAAACGCCACTACTGCTACAGCTGCTTCTATCCTCGAAGACGACGCTCTCAGCAAACCCTACCGTCCTCTTCCTCCTCCTTCTTCTTCCATCTCTCGCCGCAACAGGCCTGACAGAGTCCTCAGATCTCCTGGAGAAAGACATTCTCCTCAAGGTGGGAAACAGCTTCGTCCTAGGTTAGTCCGAGAGAGACAGTCTCGTCAACCAAACCCTACTCACAACCGGCGAAATGCAGATTCGGGTCCACTCCCACGGAGCGGGTTGTCCGATAACCACCCGAGGCGTCGCTCACAGTCTCCAGCCACTCGTGGCCCTAGTGCCGCAAGGAGAAGCCCCATGAAGAAACGAGAAAAAGCTCCGGAGAAAGACGGAGCCGGAGCTACAACAGAGGTGAAGAAGGAAGAAGTTGAGGTAAAGAAGGAAGAAGATGGAGAAGTTGTGAAAGACCCTGAAGTATCAATGGAATGCTTCATCTTTCTCTGATGAATCTCTCTCTTCTCAGTTCTCACTAATTTCATCATTAACTCTGATGTGATTGATTGATCTTAGTTTTTTTTGTTCTTTCCTCTGTTTTGATTTGTAAATTGCGGAATGTATCATATAACCAAATCTTTTGCGGATCTTTTCCTTTTGTGTTTGTTTATTGTTCATTGACTAGTAAAAGTAAAAGGCAAACAACGCTTCACAAATTCCATGGCTTTATTTTTATGGAGATTGCTGCTCTTTTTCTTTGCTCTGAGATAAGCAGACACAGAGACAGAGAACACTGTTCTGTTTATCACTCACTCGACTACATAAAGACTTGTCTTTTTTTTTAGGCTTCATAAAGAAACTAAAAAGTCCTAAATAAGAGTAACCACTAATGGTAAAAAAAAATTCAAGAAGGTTTTGAGAAAGAGCTGCTTGATGATGAGGAGTACTGAGGACATGGCATAGCAATGAACGTTGGGATATCTTCTCCAGGCATCAATACTGATATCTCTCTCTTACATACATCCATCTACATACATACCAACACAAAAGATTATAATACTACATGACATCATCATCATCCCACACAAAAGACAACTAGTGTATAGACAAATCCTCTTAACATATAGTACTACTATCTTATTTCCTACTCTGCGTGTGAATATATATTCAAACCTCGTTGCATGAATCAAGGGGTTTTGTATCCCCATAGAATAATTATACATTTAATGTAATCCTTTTTTGGACTTTGCAAATATTTTCAAAGATACGACAAAAAAAGAGCTTCCTCCTACAGCATAAACCCTGCTAAATAAATCGCCATCTACATTTCTACACACTAATCAACCAAATCCTGACTACTTAACATAGTTCATCGAACTTATTCTATGCATCGGCAAGTTTATTTTTATCGTAATCTCACCGCTTACACAAAAAAAAAAAAAACAATACGTAGTTTAAGTTATGATCATAATATTTGGGATGATCACCTCATTAGATGCAAAGACAAAACAAATCATCCTGTTTTTGTTCACTTGAGTAAAGAGAATCAACAGAACCAAGAACGTAGGCAAAAAAGAGTAGAGAGGAAAAGTAACGAACCTTGGGGGAAGCAAAAGGAGGAAGCTTTGAGTCGAGAGGTTGTAATGGAGGAGTTTGCTTAAAGAAAACAAACTTCTCGAAGATAGCCATTAAGACGAAGAGACAGATTAAAACTGCCGTTGCTACCAAACAAAACGGTAAAGCACTCACTGATCTCTTAAAAGGTCCTTCTCCTTCTCCCTCCGCTGCTAAAGGAGCCTCTGTTCCTAACCTACGATGGTCGTATCCGGCGCTCATTTTTTTAAACTTGAATGAGACTACTTAGCAGCTAGTGAAACAGAGGAACAAGTTAGAAAGAAGATTATTGCCAAAGTTCTCACATTACTATTAGTTTGACTAGTCAACAACTATAACACTCAACAATTCTTACTACATTCGTATTTAGGGCTTTGATGGGCCTTACCTAAATGGGCCTAACTTGCTCAAGTTATAATTATCTCAGAAAGAAACAAACACGGGCGACAGACGAATCGTCGCAGAAGAAGAGCAGAGCAAAAATCTTTCGGAATCCCGCGAAAACTTGATCGTGAACAATGGCGAAGATTGTGCCCATCGATGAGGATGAGATAGAGGAGAAGAGAAAGACGAAGATGAAAAACCGAAACCATAGATCCACGAACTTCTTCGTGTTCGTTGATTACCTTTTCCTTTTTATATTTTTCTGGTTCCTTTGCTTCATCATCTTCAAGGTATTGGGTGCGTGAGAACCAACCCTTTCATCCCCTTAGGTTTTTATTTATTTATTCATGGTGATATTGTTCTTCTTACATTGTAATTACAACATTCGCAATTTTGCATGACGCTATGAACACGGAAACTTAAATTTCGCCTCCCTCTGTCCATAATCTCATTGGTCTTGTTTTGTTGTCAGAGTAATACACTTTTGGTGGCAGTTGTCATTGGTTTTGGTAATGCTTGCGATTTTCATCTCTTCTTTCATCAACTGACAAATCCTTGCACTCTGTTAAAATGATTATTATTATTTTTGGTTACTTTTGAATCAACCTTGATCGTTAGAAAACATACTTTGTAACAAGAACGATTTGGTTAGAGAGACTGTATCCTCATATAAGGAGTCTTCTGGATCTATTCGTTTCTGAATCTAAAACATTTGCAGCAATGTGGATTCATTACATTTTCTTTGGTAATTATCTCATTATTTTTAGATAGTATAATATGAGCAAAAGCTCTGGATTTCATTCAATACACTATTTCTTTCTTTCTTAAGTAGAGAAAGATCATAACGATATGAAATGACTAGTAGATTTTTAATGTATACCAGAAGAAGGTATCTAGCAGATGCTTATATTTGTTGACAGGTTAAAAAAAAAACTCATGGTTGAGGCACTGGTGGAACTTGATCTTCCATTGAACTCGGACTGCGAGATTTATATCCAGTGTTTGAGGCAAAACGATTAGGAGGTGTCGGAGTTGGATAAGAGGTGATTGGGGCAGCAACAAGGGGATCTTTGTAAGGAAGGAAAGGCAGCTTAGGTGTGGGAGGCTTCAAGAACCTACCAAAACCAGGAATGAGACCAGATGGTTGGGGCACCATGTTCACTAGAAAGTCTGAATGTTTGCTCTCACTAGGAGCGGGGGAATCGGATATGTAACGGATTCCGCTCACTTGCTCTGTACATCCAAAAAGCAGACTTACCAGAACAATTGTGCATGTCAGTGTTTTCAGGGTAGAAGCCATTGTTGTGTTAATGGATGATGATAAAGATAAGAAGAGCTCCAATATTATAGACTAGAGTGAAATGGTTCATAGCTAATTAAGGGTACATTAAACGAACAATAAACCAAATGCTTTATTTGCTAAAGGGAGAGCATAAAAAGTCTGGTGGCATCTTTAGTATTGACGGTGAGTTAAGTGCATGATGAATGATCAGTCACCCCATTCCCCACAAATGCCTAAGTTAGTAATTTTTGGTTGCGTAAACCCAAACTTAGATGGGCTATTAAACTGTGTGCATGTGCAACCAGGTCGCTGTACTCTCTGCAGATTTTATTTGGTTTTCACATAGACAAAGTAACCGAAGAAGGAGTCAGCGAGACGACGGCTTCCACTTTGAAAGAGTTTGATCTCTCTTTTTGTTTTTTTTTTGTTCATTCAAAGTTGGTAAAAGAAATGCAACCTTCAACAACTTTGACCTCTTCTAGTCTCGGATTAAATCTTTTTTCTTCTTTCTGTTTTTGTTTATTACATTTACGTACGGCTTATTTAATTTACAGTTGTGTTATTAGAAAGTAGAAAAGAAACTCACCAAAAGTCAAAGAGTCTTATCCGTACTTTTTATTATTCCCCATGTCTTACTATTTGAATGTGTCAAACTTGTTTTGTTAAGTATTTGGTTCTTTTAACCAATTGTTTGGTTTACAGCATTTGCCGACTGATCTTGTCACACATGTCCTTTTTTATGTTAATGATTCTTTTAACACCCATATGAATTATATAAAAAGAAAAAGGACATGAATGAGTCATTGACCCTGTTTCTCTGTTTTTCCTTTAGTATTGTTATGTGATCAATCCAGTTTGAAGATGTGTCCTAAAGAAGAAGACTTTATTAGGGATCTCCCTCTGTTTTAGTCATCCGAACAAACTCAATCTCATCCGACAAAGTTAGAGAAACGAACATATTAAAATGTAAATGAAAATAAATGGAGAAGGTGGAGAGTTGTGAGAAGGACAGGTGAATCTACCAATAATCTCCTGCCTTAGAAGAATGGGTCACATGGAGTTTGGTTTTCTATATATTAAACCTATTTCCCAACTCTATTTTTTCTCTCAAAGTAGATACATTTACTTCTTTTACCATTTCTCAAAACAGAGTCTCGTTTGTAGTTTTTTTCATAAAACGTTTTGTCTCTTTTCGTTCAGTCTTTTGCGGGATCTCTCGGTTTCTGACATTGCCGTGAAAGTCTCAAATGCTTGTCCAATAAAGCAAACATTTTTTTGTCCGAAAACTGAGCTCTTTGATACGTACAGAGAAAGAGAATCCCGCAAAACTCTCTCCTCTCTCTCTCCTTCTCTTCTCTGTTTTTGTGGGTAGAGTTTTGGTTCTTTTCTTGGATCATAATGGGTTTTGATGAATCCAACCTAGACCGATTCCTACGCTGCACTACACCTATCGTTCCTTCTCGTTCCCTCCCAAAGGTTCACACTTTTTTCTTCTTCTTCTTCAAACAATTCTCTGAAAGATCTGACTGACATTGTGTGTTTGGCAGACACAGATCAAGAACCTGAATCCTCTGTGGTATCCGTTGGAGAGCGAGAGCGTGGAGTACTTCAGGTTGAGCGACTTCTGGGATTGTTTCGACGAGTGGAGCGCTTACGGTGCAGGTGTCCCCATTGTCTCGGACACGGACGAGACATTGGTCCAGTACTATGTTCCTTACCTCTCTGCAATTCAGATTTTCACATCTCATTCTGTGCTCAATGCTTTAAGGTAATGATCATTTATGCCATTTTCAGAAACATAAAAACAAGTTTTTTATGAATCTAAGATGTTGCTGTGATGAAAATGATGATTGAGGGAGGAGACAGAGTCTGGGGATTCAGGGAGCGAGACATGTAGCGAGGAGTGGAGATGGGAAGGATGTTCTTCTTCAGAGGAAGGTTTCGATCACCAAGAACCTCTTGATCGCCTTGGTTACTCTTACTTGCAGTATTTCGAGAGATGTACACCTTACTCCAGAGTCCCTCTCATGGATAAGGTTTTGATTCTTTCCTTGGAGTTGATTCTTTAAGTACTTTCTTGATCATTTTTCAAATGTTATATGAAGTCTTTGTCTGATTTCAGATCAAAGAATTGGGAGAAAGACATGCAGGGTTGTGGTCATTGAGAAGTGTTGATCTGTCTCCTGCTAGTTGGATGGCTGTTGCTTGGTCTGACTTTTTCTTCTCTGTGTGGTTTTCAAAAAACAAAGTTAAGGTTAATGTTTTTCAAATGGTGATGGTGTTAAATTATATACGTAGGTATCCAATCTATCACATCCCCATGAATAGAAACATTAAGGACTTGTCTACTTGCTTCCTCACTTACCACACGCTTTCTTCATCTTTCCAAGGTGCGTTTTCACTTTCCTCTTGGATGTGTATTAACGTATAGTACATTATTCATGTCTAAAGTCCCATGGGATTGAAACAGATGTAAAGAAAGAGGAGAGGAAGAGGATAAGTGTGGGTGCATTTGGGATGGCCACTTACAAGATGCAAGGGAGGCTATGGGATAATGATAGATTGCTTTGCCTTAAAAGCGTAGCAGATTCTTGGCTAAAGCAGCTAAGGGTCCACCACCATGACTTCACCTACTTCACCACTACTCCTCATTACTGATACATTAGTGTTTTAGATTCATACTTGGTTAACAATCTAGTTTTTGTTGTTTAAGAGTAGCACATATCAATAATGTTGGATGTCATTTGGGACTATTTGAAAATAATAGGCATTGACTTTTTCTTCAAAATGTTTTGTTTAATCTTAAATGTGGTTTGGGGGTCTGATTGATGATGATGGGCTCAATACATTTATTCTCTTCTACTAATATTTTGTGGCTTAAACGCAAGTTCCCTTGATTTTGGTGGTTCTTTTATAAACAACTTGCTAATTTTTTTCATAATGAAAAGAAAGTTACACATACCACTATACCAGAACGGTCATAACATTCATGATATAACACGGCAAATGTTTTAATGGACTAGCACTAAGTCTCTAGTCTCTCTAAAACTTTCTACCATATACATATATATATATATATATATTTTTTGGTAAAGACCATATACATATTTGTTAACAAAGTATCTAGAGTATTCTACAACAATAATGTTAAGATATTTACTACTTGGTATTGTTTATTGTTTTCTAGATTGTTTCTCAAGATAACTCCAGATCATGATATGGTTTCTTTGGATTTTTGTCCAAATTTGAGTAAATGTATTACTGGCCCTTAATTAAGTTTGTCCCACGATCAAATCTAATCCCCTATATTTTACGAACATTATTAATTAAGATATGATTATTTGCATTTTTTTATGGAATTAGACAAATTAATAGCTTTGTGTAATTTTTTTTGCTACTTCGTGTTTCTTTTGTTAATCCCATGGAGTATTCAAACTTGTTATACCACGTTCTGATTGACTTAAACAAGTGTGTTGTCCAAATAAAAAACGTATTTGTGAAAATATCTATAGATATAAAACAATAATGCGTAATAATTTTTGAATAATAAAAGAACGTTATTATGTACTATGTGTATATATACTGTATTATTTCAAAAATAATTTAAAACTGTTGTAGTGGCATTGTTTGGTCTAGGTCAATCATTTGTTTTTAGTATTGGTAAAATATTTCGAAGATATACGTTTGGATGCAAATTCAATGTCAGTGGCCCATGACCATGAGTCTCTTGAGGTCGAAATAGGTTTTATTTGGTATATAGAATTTTATATCATGTACGTTATACAAAAATTCGCTGCAAGTTTAGATTGATGAAACCACGAGGTGGTGGGCTAGTGGTTTTAGTCTTAGTGGAAGAGTCGCCCTGTTGGTCTAGGTCAGGGATCGATTGTCCCCAAGCGCAATAATTGCTTAGCTTTATCCTTTTGGCCACATGGGTATGGTTCGGCCCGTTTGCATAACGGAGAGGCCTACCCGTGGGATGCCCCTCAGAGAGATTAGTCTCGGGCCTCCAGGTCTGGGATTTCTCTTTGAGTTAAAAAAAAAAAAAAAAAAAAGTTTAGATTGATGAATTTTTGGTCAGTTTGGTTCGATTCCGATTTTATTCTTACATCTAAAAATTTACATGACAACTGTAGATTCCAACCGTTAATTTGGATTTCCACCTGAAAATACTTATAAACTAATAATAAGTATTCCTCAAACAAATAGAAAGATAGATAGATACGCACGTGATGAGATAATATGTTGAAAATTAGTAACCAAAAAAGAATGATTTTGTCTAACAGATGAAGTTCCTCTAGTTTGTTTTTTTTCAAACATGGTCGGTCTTGTGAGAGTATCTTTTTGAGAGGGGGAGGTGGGAATAATAATAACCAAAAATATCACAATAGAAAGTGAAAGATGAGTTTGACCAATCACCGACCCGAAAGATTGAAGAAAACTATAATAATTAGGTGCTATTACGTTGGGTTGTCAGCAAATGGGGTTTACTCTTCTTATTGAGGATATTATCCTTTAGCCGCGGCTAGCCGACCATTACACACCATTACACCAGCATCAATTCTTTTCCCATTTACAATTTGCATAAAACCTCCATAATATCGATTTTTCTTTTTAACAGTCTAATCTTATCTTTTAAGCTTGTAAGTTGTAAGTGGTGGTGGCCTTATGAAAAATTAAAAAGCTTGGGAAAAATAATTAGATAAAGTGGAAGGAGGGATAGGAACTTGGAAGCATGAATTCATGAATGCGTTCACCGTCCAAAAAAACAGAGGATGCCACGTACTCGTACGGACGTGAATGTTTTTTTCTTTCTTCATCTATGCGCGTTGTATTCTTCTTATGTGTCAATCAATATCACATTTTTTTTTTTTTTAAACGCTAATTTTCTCAACTTTCAATTGGCCAATGAATTGGAGTGAAAGCAAAGGAATAACCCCAAAAAAGATAGTATTGAATAGTCAATAACTAAATACATAAATACAAAAGCGGTTGACAAACAAAAAATAAATATCTAATTTTGCCCTTCATATATAAACCAATGGTAGAGTCGTCCCTCTCTTAGCAATAAGAACAAAACCACACAATATTCTCTGTTTCTCTTCTCTCAAAGTTTTATTTCTTCCACTTCTCTCTGTTTTGACACTTTTCTTCTTATATACAATCGTGTAAGCTAGGGTACAAGTAGTGAAGCAGATATGGACTTTGATGAGGAGCTAAATCTTTGTATTACTAAAGGTAAAAGTATTGATCATTCTTTAGGAGAAGCTTCCTCCACGTCTCCGAGATCTATGAAGAAGATGAAGAGTCCTCCTAATCGACCTAAACCCTATCTCCAGTCCTCTTCTTCTCCTTATTCGTTTGGGGCTTTCCCTTTTTATCTCGATCCGACAATGCAAAATCAACAACAGTTCGGATCATACGTTCCGGTTGAGCAACAATATGACCCGACGCAAGGTCAGAAGCAAATGATCTCGTTTAGTCCTCAACAACAACAACAGCAGTACCAGCAGCAGCAGTATCTGGCCAGGTACTGGAGGGACACATTGAATCTGAGCCCAAGAGGAAGAATGATGATGATGAATCAAGAAGGTGTTCAACCTTACAGCGCAACCAAGCTTTACAGAGGAGTGAGACAACGTCAATGGGGAAAATGGGTCGCAGAGATCCGTAAGCCACGAAGCAGGGCACGTCTTTGGCTCGGTACTTTTGATACAGCTGAGGAAGCTGCCATGGCCTACGACCGCCAAGCTTTCAAGCTGAGGGGTCATAACGCAACGCTTAATTTTCCCGAGCATTTCGTTAATATGGAAAACGAGCTGCATGATTCAAACTCTTCGCCGCATCAGAAACAAGATGAAACGCCACAGCCAAGCGAGGTTAACTTGGAAAGCAAGGAAGTAGCAGTGGCTGATAATGAGAGAGAGGAAGGCATGGCTGAAGCGTGGTACAATGCAGTCACATCAGGATGGGGTCCTGAAAGTGCTCTTTGGGATGATTTGGACAGTTCTCATCAGTTTTCAGAAAGCTCATCTTCTTCTTCTTCTCTTTCTTGTCCCATGAGGCCTTTCTTTTGAAAAAAGGTTCTAAGCCCACATTGTAGGTTTTTAGTTTAGGTTTATGTGCTCATTGGCATTTGGATGGAGACAGTTTTGGTGATCTCCCACTCCACACATGACACATCAGTCATTATATATATCTACTTTCTCCCTATATTTCCTATTACCATTATTAGTCTTTTTTTTTTTGTTTGATATTATCATTAGTCTTAATATATATTATATGTGTGTAAGAGTGTTTGATTATGGCTACATACATAGATGTCCTCTTTGTCCATCGAGTTTGTTTGTTCATCCATAATTTTACAAGTTGGCACCGCCATATTCTCCAGAGGTTGTATTCATTGACCTCTGCGGTTATCATGGAAGATCTTTGTGCATCTGTGAATGTGTCTTTGATTCTAATGAGCAAGAAACAAGACCCAAAAGTTTTAAAAGACCAACAAATGTCTGCTCTCCCTTCCTGTGAATCCCTCTTGGCATTTCTTGGGTCAAAAAACGGAACCGTTGGACGTGGGATTGTTCAAAAACCAAGAGCATAGCATAGGTGATAGGTGACAACAAAAAGAATTCATACATCACATGGAAAAAACAAAATACATTTGTCCATGATGATTTTGTATTTTTGTAATGTGATGGTGGTGGTAGTAATAGACCCAGTGCCTATAAGCTTGAGATAAAAATTAACTTGAAAAAGGATAACTAGAAGAATCATGGAAAGTTTGGTTACATAATCGTAGTATCTTGTCACAGATTACATACAAAATCATCAATCCAATTCTACAATCATTAATCACAAACGACAACGTTTTTGTAAAATAGCAATATGGCGGTGGTAAAGTAGTAAGCCCAGCCCATTATAAAAGTCGTCCATATATATTGCAGCATTGTTGTCAGTTTCACATTTTTTCTTTCTTTAAAGAAAAAAAAAAGAAGAAAATAGGAAAAGAAAAGGAAAATAGGAAAGTAGAAAAAGGAAAGAAAGGAGTCAAAGATGGGTTGACTAAGGAACTATTTAATCTGGAGCGTTGAAAATTAAGAGTATGAAATCGCGACCGTCATAATAAGAGACTTTTCACTCACTCGTCCAGAAAGTTCTAAAACCCACAAAAGTCTCTTCTTCTTCTTCTTCTTCTTCTTCTTCTTCTTCTATTTTCCTTTTTTGTTCTTCGGTGTGGGTGTGGTGTGGTGTGATACTATTCTTCAATCTCCCTGATTTTGTTTTCAAACATCTTCGATACTTGTGATATTCTTATTCCAGGGTTTGGTGGTCTCTGTCTCTCTCTCAAATCTCAATTGCATTGCTTCGATATTTGCTCTGTTCTTCTTCTTCTTCTTATTCTTAACGGCTTCGCTGATATATTAATTGTTGTATCTTTTTTGTCCTTTTGCAGATGAGTTTTGGAAGCGAATTTTTTTTTGATATGATCATCGCTTCTACCGTGCTGAATTCTCTCCCCTAGGGTTTGGTCTCTCTGATCTCAATTTAGTACCTTCCAATTTAATCACTTCTTCGCTCTGTTTATATTAACACTAACGTCTCTGATTTTTTTTTGTTTTGGTTCTATTTGTAAACTTAAACTAAGTAAGTTTCTTATTCGTCTTATTGCATTGCAAGGTGTTTTGATATCAAATTTATGATGATCCGATCACTCATCATCATCATCGCTCCTCCTACGGTTTGATTTCTAAATCTTAATTTTGTCACTCGTTTTATCTACTTTGCTCTCTCTTATGAATTTTCACTTTGTTTTGTTGATTTTAGGTTTATGGAGGATATATATTACGCTCTCATCGGTGATTTACTTTCATTTGGTCGTTGTCAAGCGTTCGTCTTCTCTTTTTGTTCTTGGCAGGTTGTTTTATCTATCTTTGGATATTTAACTCTCTCTTTGATGCAGAGTTGCACAGTGGGGTTTGCTCTGTGTTGTTGAATCTTTATCTTCGTCATCTGTTCTGGTAAGTTTCTTCTTTTGATATATATCTTGTGCTAAATCTTCTTCTTCTTTCCCCTTAATGACTTTATGAGATTTGTTATTGTTGGTGAGGTTTAATCTCTCGGTGGGTGATGGTTCTCATGGATCCTTGTCTTCTCTGCGGGCTACATCTTCAGGTAGTGTTCTTCCTCTTACCATATTTGTTTTTTTTTCTTTCTTTGTTTCTATATAAGTGAAATTACATATATCTGTTTCTCTTTGATGCAGACCATCGTGTTCTCCTGTGTCTCTTAGTGTATTTTTAGATTCTCTTGAAGCATACACACATTCGATGACCTGAAGTCGCAACTACAAGAGTTAACTCCGGAACAGCAGGTTAGTGTAGACCCCTTTAAATTTTTTTTAAAGATGAAGTTGTCAATTATATCTACTGATGCTTGAGGTTGTTCTTAAATGCTACTTAGATTGAATATATCAAGTCCTCATCCTTCCCGTTCTAAGTGTGTTGACTTGATGCAACTACTTTTTCATTATTTCACTTTGAGGGGCTTGTCTTGTGTTTGATGCTAATCCATTGGTGTTCTGATCTATGTAACCAGGGGCAACAATCTTGCTCCGCAATTCAGATAGGCTTCAGATGCAAAGCTCTACTGACCTGGTAATTTTCTAATGCGGCACATATTTCTAGCGTTTGATACTTGTTTGATCTTATTATTATGTTCATCTTCTTATTTTACCTCTTGGATCTGTTATTGTAGATTGTGGAGGATGCTTTGCTCGGTGGGTGATGGTTCTGATGGATCCTTGTCTTCTCTGCGCTACCTCTTCAGGTAGTCTTCTTCTTTTTTTGCCTATCAATTTTTTAATGTAATATTGGCTAATTGTTGCTCCTCTGTTTATTTTGTATATTCGCCGATGACGTTCTTGCTGTGTACACAACATTCAGATGAGAGATCGATGATCCACAGATTATCCTTTAACGAGTTTGTTCTTAAACTTTGTCCCTTTTCTACTATTACTTGTATATAATGTCTTTTTAATGAATCTGTATCTCTCTTTGATGCAGATCGTGGAGGCACCAGGGGGACTGATGCGATAAAGCTTGTGCCTTTATGTGTGTGTTTTTATTGCATATATTTACAAGCTGACATCATTGTTCGTGGTTATGCTGGTTGGAATTCTAGGTTTGCCTTGAAGGTCTTAGACCAAGTCTCCCAAAGGTACACTCTTGTAGTCAGGTTGTTCTTCCTCTTAACCTCTTTTTCTTAATTTCTTTCTGTATAAGTGAAGAACCTTCTTTCTCTCTTTGATGCAGATCACGAGGAACTAAGGTTTCTGTGTGGGAGTGCGTTTGATTTCTGAGTTCAACTTTCAGGTTACCTTACATCTATACACCTTTTTTCCTTATCGGTTGTTTTATTTAATTTTGCCTAGTTGTTGGTCCTCTGTTTCTTGTGTGTTTCCAGATTACGTTGCTGTCATGTCTCAGTTTATCTTGAAGGATTCCTTTGCTCTGTCGTTACTTCATGTTGCCTCTTTGACAATCTCCGTTTGTTATATCCCAGGCAGCATCAAGAACATGAAGCCTCTTTGACAGGCTTTGATGGAAACAAACTTCTATGTGCTACGTCTTCAAGGGGTTTTGTTCTTTCTCTTAATATATCTTTTACTTTCGTTTTTTTTGTTCTGTTCCTTACGTTTCTTTGTTTCTTTTTGCAGGTGTTTTGGAACCCAATTATGATATGATAATGGCGTAAACTTCTCCAGGCTGCTACGTCTTCAGGCACGTTCTCACAGGTTCCTTCTTCTAATTAAACCCATCTCTATTTGATTATGTCTTGTCTCTTTGATTCGGTGGTTTTTTTCTAATTACATGTTATTAACTTCTCGTTTTTGTTTTGTTGGTTTAGATTTGTGAAGGATGCTACGATTGATCGGTGATGGATTTGACTGATCGTTGTCACTCTAATTCATGTTTATTTTTCTTCTAGGGTTTGGTTTCTAAAATTGAGTCGTTCAAGCCCTTTTTTTATACTATGTTTATGCGATTTTTAACTCTTCTTCGCTCTGTTATATATTTTAGATTGTGGAGGAGGATGCTTTGATCGGTTGTGATGGTCTTGAACTTCGATAGATCATTTTTGTCTTCTCTGCGCTACATCTTCAGGTAATCTCTTGGACCTTGTTGTTGTTGTTTTCGTTGTGACCATGGCGTTTCTCACTACAACTAATTTCATCTTCAACTCCGACCAAGGTATACAAATTTTTGTGATATAGCTAAGACTTGGTAGGAGCTCTCTTTCTATCTGACGTTTCTTCTAAATTATTAAATTGTGCAGAAGCAGATCCGAGATGGTTTTGAAGAATTGGAAAGTCTCATAACATACCTCAACAAGTTCGTGTTCTTCGTAATCGTCCTGCTTCACCATCTGTGTAAGTAACATTCACCACCTGACACCTGTTAGATTATTTCATTATATTTTTATAATTCTCTTGTCTTCTAACTCTCTGAATCTTTGGTGAACTAGAGATATGATGCAAGTCAGTGTCGTTTTGCAAGTGGATCGGAGGACCTTGCTCTGTCCATGATAGCAACGATCCTCTCTCTCTCTCGGAACAACCTGTAAGTGGTAACATTTTATTCCTTCTTCTTATCTGAGTCATTGCTTGACCTACTTAGTGTTGTGTGGCAGATCTTATGCAATTTGCAAGGAGAGCCCACGAGTTGATAATAAGAGCCAGATGAATTTTTTTTAAAGAGTTAAAGAGATGTTGGAGGACAACAGTTGGCTCATGCGTTCAATCCGGAGATCTGTGCTCGCTGCTGGTGCAGAGGTAAAAAAAAACTCTTAGATGCAATCATCTCTTATTATAAATGACAGAGAAATCAACTTTAGTGGATCTTATGCTTTCTCTTTTTTTTTTATGCATTACAGGATGGGACTTTGAATGGCCTAGTTTGCATGAAAACATTGCTTAATGGTGGTCCACTTTGCCGGGTTTGGGAGGTGAGTGCTTCTACTTCTGTTCTCAGTCTATCAAAGGAGAAGGTTAGTTGGGTTTTGCTCTTAACTTTTAACTTTATATACAATCTTCCAACATTTTTGTATTGGATCTGATGTGTTTAAATACTGAAATGCAGGTCGAGATGTTTGCCTCCTGTAGATTTTACGGAGACAATGCAGCCAAATGAAATTCTTTACATTGCAGCAAACACTTGTGAACTTATATTCTGGCATTGCAAGCTTTAAAGTCTTCCACTTTGTTTTGTTGTTTTTGTACAAAAGCTAAAAATATCCTCTCTCTTTAATGCAGATTGCACAGTGGGGTTTGCTCTGTTGTTGAATATCACTTCATCATCTGTTTTGGTAAGTTTCTTCTACTGATATATATCTTTGCTACATCTTCTTCTTCTTCTTTTTCTTTCCCCTTAATGACTTTATGAGATTTGCTATTGTTGGTGAGGTTTGATTTCTTCTGTAGTGTCTTATTGTGTTTTCTACTTCTATTGTTTGATCATGTTCAATATGATCTTTACCTCTTGGATCTGTTATTATAGATTTTAGAGGATGCTTTGCTCGGTGGGTGATGGTCTGATGGATCCTTGTCTTCTCTGTGCTACCTCTTCAGGTAGTCTTCTTCCTCTTAACTACTTTGTCTTTTCTTTCTTTCTTTCTTTCTTTCTTTCTATATTATGTAAAATTACATATATCTGTTTCTTTGATGCAGATCATCGATATTAATGTGTGTGAGGGTTTGAAGAGAACAAAAAAAAACATTGTGAAAGTGAATGGTTTGCGTATGAAGCTAGAGCCATACAAGGAGATTGTGTCTACTGCTTTGTTTAACTCAGGTTACAGTTTCAAACACTTGTCTTACCAGTTTATATTTCTCTCTGTTCTGTACTTGTGGAATTACTTCAGATTTTTGTGTCTTTTTTTCTTTTCTTCAGGATGCAAGCATGCAAGGTTATTGGTGGGATGAGAGGTATGACTGGATTGCTTTGGGAAACCTCGTTGCTTGATCCATATGAGGTACTGATAACTCTTTATACTTATAATTACTTGGTTAGATCATACATTTTGATATATCAAGTCCTTATCCTTTTCGTTCTAAGTGTGTTGACGTGATGCAACTGTTATATCATTATTTCAGGGTATACACTTTGTGGGGCTTGTCTCGTGTTTGATGCTAATCGATTGGTGTTCTGATCTATGGAATCGATCACTGTTGATAAGGTATGGATTCTTATGATTTTTATCTGCTCTGTTTGATTATGAAGGCTTTCTCTTACAAATTATTGTACTCCTTTTTTACGTGGTATTTGTGAAGGTACTTGGTGGAATGGGAGGGATGACTGGATTACGCTAGGAAACCTTATTGCTTGTTCTTGCTGTCTACACACATTCAGATGAGAGATCGATGATCCACTGATTCTTTCCTACACGAGTTGGTTCCTTAACTTTGTTCCTTTTTTTACTAGTTTTTGTATTCAGTGTCTTTTTAATGAATCTATGTCTCTCTTTAATGCAGATCGTGGAGGCACGGAGGGGGAGTGATATGATAAATTTCGTACCTTTATGTGTGTTTTCATTGCATAACCACAGGCTTACATCAAGAGTTGTTGTGGTCTGTGATTTGAAATTTCTTTTGTCTTCTAATTCTCAGTTGAAGCATTATAATAGTGACGAGAGAGCAAACAAGTCAGAGAGAGAGAGGTATGTATTATTTTCTTTTCTTATTAATTCTATGATTTTGACTGAGTTAGTGACTTTAGTGTGTGTGAATATAGTTTTGTATTTATTTCTTTTTGGTTCTGTGAAACAGGTGGGCGTTGATTGATTTATTTGACTCTTGTTGATGATTTTTTGCTGAAGAATGAAGTAGATTCAGAACACAATCGTCGCTAACGTGCTTGCTTATAAAGGTAACAACACCAAACTGGTTCTACTGATTTGATCGAGAAAATTTGCTTTAAAGTTGTTGTTGCTTTTGGTTTCTTTTTCTTTTTGAGGAGATCATCATCATTCAAGCAAGCTAGAGACCATATGTGTACAACTAATTCCATTGAATGATACCATTCCATCCATGAGCCAACAAGAAGAGGAAGAAGGAACACCTCCATTCCAGGTTTTGTTTCATAATCATCCTTCACTTATGTCTGATTTTTGTGTTATTATCTGATCATTGTTAATTTTGCAATTTGATTTAGATGGGAATTTTATTATTTGTTGTAGGGACCCTGAGAGACGAAGTGGAATTGATAATGGTGCTGTTTGTTCCTGTTCTCCTAGTTTTACCCACCACATTGCTATAGGTATGTCTGATTTACCCTTATTTATGATGTTAAACTATCTTTCTATGTGAATTCATTATCTTCATAAAGCTCGTACATTTATGTGTTTGTGTTTTGATTGCATATATTTACAGGCTGACATCATTGTTCGTGGTTATGCTGGTTGGAATTCTACGTTTGCCATGAAGGCCTTCCCAAAGGTACACTCTGATATGGTTAATTTTTCTTCTGGTCTGTTACATCTATACACCTTTTAGCCTTATGTTATGATCTGTTTGTCTCACTAATCTATTTATGTGTGTTTTGGTTGCATATCCACAGGCTGACATCATTGTTTGTGGTTATGCTGATTGAGATTTTAGGTATGCCTTGAAGGTCTTAGACCAAGTATTCCCAAAGGTACGCTCTCTCTTATTGACACTCTTGTAGTCATTCCATCACTGATCGGTTGGTTTTGTTTGCCTTGAAGGTCTTAGACCAAGTCTTCCCAAAGGTACACTCTCTCTTCTTATTGACACTCTCTCTTCCCAATGTCCAAGAAGAGCACCTCCAGGTTTTGTTTCATATCATCCTTCACTTATGTCTGATTTTGTTTTATTATTGGCAAATCCTCTTTTCTTCTCTTCTCCATTGACTAACTACAGTATTTATTACCTGATGATTTTGTTCGCTCTCTCTCAGGTTCCGGGCCAGCCAACACTGCAGCCAAGCAATATATGTCCAAGGAGATGGCCTTGTTAGCCTTCAATCGGGCTCTTACTTTAAGCTAACTAAAACCAGAGGTTTGCTTTTTTTACATCTTCGCATATAATTTGGTCTCATCCCTCCTCACTTCACCAGGTTGTTTCTTGTTGGATTTGTCTAACTTCCTTAAATCTGGTGTTTTAAGATCTCTGATTCTTGGTGTGGGTTTTAGAAAGAGCAAAGAGCAAGTTTAAGTGCTGTCAAAAGAGTTGGCTCATCGTCCGGCTGTGCCAGGTTTGCACTTCATGTCTCTGCTCTGTGTTTTTGTCACCTCTAGTTTCAGGAATTAACATTGCAGGATGTACAAGTATTGTAGCATCATTCCATTAGATGATTCTTTGGGCTAAGCTGCAAATTTTTCACACATGCTGGGATATAATAGTCCTAAGATGAAAGAACTCATGAGGCTTATGTCACCATCCACAGGTTTCTTCTAGCTCTCTCTGTTTCTACATGTCAATTTTGTTTCCCTTATTATATGAATCCCAATGTACAGTTTTATCTCTTTTCGATGTAGGTGCCAAGCAAAGAGCAAGTTGAGGTTCTGTCAAAAGAGTTGGCTCATCATGCGGCTGTGCCAGGTTTGTAGTTCATGTCTCTGCTCTGTGTTTTTGTGACCTCGACGTTCATGACTCATCAAAGCTTAGCAAAACAAGCCGATGCTAATTATAACTGAGTGTTATGATTGTTTCAAACATACCTCTAGTTTATACTAATTTTTACATTGCAGATTATGTATACAAAGTTATTGATGCTCTGCCTTGACAGTCCAATGACTCAATTTGCTAGTGGTGTTATGACCCTTCCGGTGGATGGCTCCCAGAGTATCTATCTATGGATCAAATACTCGGCAAGGTTTGTTCTCTAACCTCTATTTTATTGGCAAAATCCTCTTCTCTTCTCCATTGATTATCACCTGATGATTTTGTATCTCCCTCAGGTTCTGAGCCAGCCAAGCAATGTCCCCTATCTTGAAGGATATTCTGCCACGATCCAAGGTTTGTTTGTTTGTTTGTTCTCTTGTGCTTCTTTGTGTAATTTTACACTTACTCCCTTATTTTTAACTGCCACCATCTGTGCTTCTGTAACTATAGCATCTATTTAAATAATTTGGTAACTGTGATCGTGGCGAGATATAATTTGTAATTTAGGTTTTGAGTACTATTATGTGTTTATGATTTGATCTTATCATATTTTGCAGCATCCCCTTTGGCTATGATTACTTTTATACTTTTTGTATTTTGTTTCCCTCTTACAGGGAGTATTACTTGAGTTAATATTGTTGAATTTTCAGAAATTTCTGGTAAGAAGATCAATTGTTGGTACACAGCCTCGAAGAGTTTTAGCTACGAGTGCTACTTCCCGTGTGGCTCAAGAGATGGGTGTCAAAGTCTGGCATGAGGTATGTTGGCTTCTCTTCTTGTTTTGCTGCTGGTAGTTTATTCTTTCGCAATTGTCGCTACACTCTCTAAATCTAACCTTTTGGTTGGTGCTTGTCACAGGTTGGCTATTCCATTCGATTTGAGGATTGTACTTCTGACAAAACAGTTATGAAGTATATAACTAATGGTATGCTTCTGCCCGAGCTGCTTGGCGAACCAAATCTGGCCAGCTACATGTAAGAAATACCTTTTGCACGTTTTATTATTATTACTGGTTGACGACAGCTGAACGATTTTGCTTACTGATTGCAAAACATTTCAATGTCGTTATTGTGGATCTGGCAAGTAAACTTTGTCGTACAGTGTCTCTTCTTAATTGTGTAACCTGGGTTAAAGTCTTGGATACATTCTGATTGAATCTTCTTATACTTCACAGGATATATAGATGGCCTCCATGAATTGTGGATCCTTATCGTACTGTGTCTCTTCTTCTCTTCTCCATTGACTGACTATCACTTGATGATTTTGTTTATCTCTCTCAGGTTCCGAGCCAGTCAAGTAATGGCCCCTATCTTGAAGGAGATTCTGCTACAATCCAAGGTTTGTTTGTTTGTTCTCTTGTGCTTCTTTCTGTAATTTTAATTTACTCTCTTAACTATTTTATCTGTCAAATACTTGCATCTGTGCGTCTGTACAAGTAATATATCTTAACTGATACTTGACAACTTCTTCCTTTTTATCAGTTTATTAGGAAACAGCTGGATTAACAGTTAATGATCATGTTCGTACAAGGTTCGTGAGTTCTCCTCTTTATCTTGGCTTTCTTTAATTTCTCTTTTCTAGGGCTATTCATCTATTCTCACGGTTCTTTTCTTTCATACCTCAAAGGAGGCCTTTGAAGAACGATTGCGGGAATATCATGTGATGTGTACATCCCTCGGCGGTATTTCTGTCCCAGCTCTTGACAAAGATTGTCTTTGGCACTAGTTCCTAGCCCAATCAATTCTGGTAATGTGTTTGTTTGACTGCATATCTCTCTATCTATTGAAGTGTTCATATGGTCTTAATCTTGATGCTCAACTGAATTCAACTTTATTTGCAGTCACAGGGAGACACGATAACTGGTGGTGACTTGTAAGTTTATTGGTTTATATACATAGTACTCCAACTCCCATGCTGTTGTGTATGTTGGTTGTGAAGTGAGAGGAAATGAAATGGCTTATATCTCTCCCATTCTGAATCTGCATATTGTTCATACAATTCAGACATTTGATCTGATGGTTTCTCATAAATTAGGCTCTTATGGACTTCCCACATCTGTACGTGATGAAAGTGTTATTGTTGGTGTGCAGTTTCACCCCCTGGAGGAGACTTTTCAGATCATGTGACTTCTGCTTCCCTTGGTTTTATGCATGTAATTATGTCGTTCGTGGCTGCTTCCCTATCTTACATTGTACATGTACATATTCATATCTCGATTGAGATAAAGCAGATGGTGTTTGGTTTTAGAACTGCCGCAGACTCGTATTAGCATTGTTTATGTTTATTTCTTTTCTTCTGCAGGTCTTCTGGGGTTTGGACAAAAGCTTGCCCAGAGAAAATATTTTCCTTCTATTAATTGGTTGATTTCCTACTCAAAGTATTGAACGGTATGCTTACGTATTCTTAGTTTAAACTTGTCTTGGTTTACTATTTCGAATTCTTGTATATAAAAAGTTGATTTTCTTTCTTTCTTCAGGCATAGGAGTCTTTCTATTAGAGGTTCGATCCAGATTTCATCTAAATCAAGACAAAGGCCAGAGAGGTGTTGCAAAGGGAAGACGGTCTTAATGAAATTGTCCAGGTACGTGTCACTTATCCTTGTATAAGAAGTATAAATGTCGTGATATACATTTTTAAGGTTTGGCATCTAAACTTTTAATCAGTCTTAGAGTAACTTTTAATCTTGCTGGAATTTTTTTTTTGATGTCTGGTTAAAGTAGGAGTTGCTCAATAGCATTCTTGTTTCTGATTCTGCTTAGGTTGATCACATTGCTAAGCAAAGGTGCGGTTAACTGTGTTTTGTTGACAAGGGCCACAAGCCAACTATTTTGGAGGTACATTCTTGATAACTGCAGTAAACTTCCAGCTAAATTAGAAAATGATGAAATAGATCCATAATCCATTTATTTTTTTCGTGAAATTTCTTTGGGTGCAGGGATCAATGTTGTGGAGGAAAAGAGTCACAATAATGGTTTCAGAGCATCCTGAGGTTAAAGTGAATCAGATGCAGTGCTTCTTGGAGCCATTGGAGGGTATGTCATCTCTCTTGTCCCAACTTATGTATTTCGCTCTAATTTTTGTTTGAGAAATACAGTTTCTCATATTTTCATGTTGGTATGATTTAAGGTACAAATGGGACAACAATGAAAAGCATCTGAGGCCTGAGAAGGGGTTACTTCAGTTCAGCTTCGTGCAGGTCTCAAAGTCTTTGCAAATCTGAGACCTGCTACAGTTCTGCCTCAGGTAACCATCCTCAGCCTAATCTCAGAAATTTCTTGTGTGAAGTTCAAATTATTGTTTGTGATACAAGCCCTGTTCGTTTCCCACGACGCTGCGACTCCACCAGCGACCCAATTTTTACTCTGTTTTATTAGTTTGGTGTCACTGAAAAGTGAAAACGAGCGACTCCGAGCACTTAAAAAAGAGGGACAGGTGTCGCTAGAATAAACAGCGATGGTTTTAATGGCTTTAAAAAGAGTAGTGACAGTTCCGGCGACACTTGAATAGTAAATACGGCAAAGGAATTACTCTCCGCTGTTTGTATTTTTCGGGTCGCTAACTTCGGTCGCAGCGTGTGGAAAACGAACAGGGCTACACTTAGTGGATGTTTCCACCTTGAAGAGGGGTAACAGACTAATCTTTTAAAGCATTTATTATGTTCTTCAGATTGATAGAATTGCTCGTGTTGCCTTCGAGACTGTTCGTGTTACAATTATTTTTGAAATTCGCTTATTAGCTAATTAGGAGTTCTTTCTATCCACTTTAACGATGTTTCTTCTAATTCTTATATTGTGCAGCAGCAGATCCGAGATGATTTGAAGAATGGACAAATTTAGCTAGCACTAGCAAACTGATTATGGAAAGTCAATCCATCAAAAAGCAAAAGCTAGATGATGCAAAATCAAGACAGGTGAGCCAAATTGTTACAAAATCAGATTGATTCACTGCATGACTGAAACTCTTTCCTCCTCATCACTGATTTATGTAGATTCTCAATCCAGAACCAGCAACGCTACTGGATCTACAGTAAAAAAAGCTGTTGTTATATGGCAAACATAAACCTCTTTTTGGGTCCAAGACAACAAAGTTGCATAAAATGTTCAACTTTTTGTCAAACAATATAAACTTCTAGTACTCGGTTCTGTGACTTACGTAACAAACTTCCAGGTAATTTTTCTAATCTTGATTCTTTTATGTGGCTGCATCGAAAGCATACACTTATCAAACCCTATTTGATGCGTTATTCAACCTTTGTTTACCCCTCTTCAGTTTTGTGAAACAGGGAGTTGGAGTAACATTTAGGAGAGTGGTGACTATCGAAACAATGGCTTATATTATATATGGTCTTTTGGTGAGAAACAAACAATAGATAAATTGCAAACATGCAATGTCTATACCTTTGCTTTGATTGTTGAGACATCATTACACGAAAACCTTAAAGAGTTTGCACAGTTCTTGGCGAAGTTTATCCCTTGCTTTGAAACCCAACCGTCAAGTGTTTGTTGGGACGCTACCACAAGGGCCACACAGTAACTGTAGAATGAATCAGCATGCATGAAAGATTACGTTTTCAACATAGGGACTCATACTGAGAGCATCTTCACTCTGCGAAAAAAAAAGGAGTCTGTTTAATTAGCTCACCTGGAGATAAAAGTCAACTTTTGGACATTAAAGAGAATAGCCACATAACTGTGTGATTTTGTTATGATTTGGATGTCTGAACATAAGGAGAAAGAATAGGGGACAAGAAACAGAGGTTAGGTGAGTTTGGGCGCTTGGTTGATCGTTAGTAGTTAATATATACGAGCACAAGAAAGAGATTTGATTTAATTGCTTCTCGTAGATTCTGGAACAAATAAACATCCCAACGAGATTGGAGTTTTAAATTAAAGTCTAAACACAGAAGCCACATGAAAAGGAGGGCGAATGTTTTAAGAGTCAAACATAACAACTGAATATCTAAGGAAATTTCAAAGGACTTTGGATGAGTCATCTTCATCATCACTAAACCGGGATTGTGGAAGAAGACTCATTCATGCTTTTGAGCAGCAATTTTGGGTTGCAAGCATGTTGACTTGTCCATGATGTGAGATCTCTACCATCACAGTTTCATCATCCAGTGGAAGTGGTTGTTTCCATGGCTCTCCATCCATTCTCATGTATGCATGCTTGGCTGCACTTTTCTTAAATTCAAACCGGATTTGATTTGCCTATACAAACACACACACACACACATGTTGGGTTTCAAAATGTGGACTTACTCATCGTCAAAAAAAAAAATGTGGACTTACTCACAGTTTTGTCTTCTACAACTACATTTTCTTACCTGTGCAAGTCTTGTCCCATGACCATTTGGAGTGAGCAGAACAAGACCATGCCAAGCATTTCTAAACCCAACAATTTCGATGAGTCCGTCGTCAACGAATGGTGGAGTTAGGCTTCTCTGTTGAGACATCCACAAAGAAAGTAATTAAAACCATGTTTTTAGTAGATTATTGGCGCAATAATGTGAAGAGAATGTTAAAAGCCTACATCACGTTGTTTCTTGGGATTTGGTGTTCCCCAAGGATCTAGTCCTCCAGAAAAGCTAGGAAGATTCAAACATACTATGGACCTGATGCTGCCAGGACAAAGATAAATGTTAACTAATTATCATTGTACAAGAAGCCTCCTCGTATAACCTTCTATTTATATAGTTACCTTTTGGGAATGTCAAGGTCATTCCATTGGCCATTTCTGTTACAAATCTGAACCTTTGCAAGGTGAGCTATGTTTCTGCAGCAAACGCCATATAGTATTAGAGCTTTCATTGACTTCTTTCTGTTTTCAGGGTTTTAGATGCCAACAAGAGAGGAAACAACTAATGGATAAGGAACGAGAAAATGATACTTACAGTGAAGAAGGGTGAACAAGAGAGGCAAAAAACCATCCTTGTGTGCAACTAAGCTTAAGGTATGTGCTCTGGAACGTCATGTAAATCAATTGGAAACATTACTTGTTAGTTTTTTTTGTTATTTTTAGTTTACACTATAAAATGTAATCGCGTGAATTAGGCACAAGTTGTCGCATTAATGAAAACATTAGAGCCACATCACTTGATCAAGACAAGGTAAAAAAACAAGGGTATGTAAACCTGATTAGCCAGCTGATTTTTAAACTTTTCTGGGTGGCGTTTTCTTTGGGAATGAAATTCATGAGATACTTGAGCATCCATTCCTGCAGTAAGATTGATTAAATGGCTGATATTGTAATGACAAGTCATATTTACAACTAACTTATAAATCCAATGACATGATATCATTTATCTACAGTGTTGTTTATGGAGGAAAAAAAGAGAGTAAAGAGCATAAATTCTTACCAAGGCTAAAGTAATTCCAGAATCCCCACGAAAAGTTTGGTAACCTTCCTGGAAATTTTGAATATGCTGATCATCAAATTAAGAAGAAAAGGAAGTAAGTGATAGTGCCCATAGAGAAGATGATAATATATCTTACCATATATTCTTGATCTGATGGTAAAACACTATGAAATGCATGTGGTAGCTCAAGAGATGACATAGGATTACAAGAGCCTTTTTCGGGTGCCTTCATCCTCACAAGTACGTGCCAACTTAATTAAGATGAAAAAATGCATACATATATCAACCCAAATATTAAAGTATATAATTTGAAAACTTGAAGAGAATATATGGAATATATATGTGTTAAGTACTTGTCTATCTTCATCTCTTTTGCGTTGATCACTTGATCCAAAAAGGACTCCACGGAAGACCTACCTGTTCCAGGATTTTTCTTACCCTGAAGATGAAATTTAGTAAGACTTTGAAAACATATGATGGTGACATTCATGTGAACCAGTCTAATATATATGAACATATACTAACCCATCCAAATGCAAATGGAAGGTTGTTTCCTGTACCCAAAGGAACCGTAGCAACTGGTGGTGGATTCGATAATTTAAGATCAGAAACAACTCCAAGGAGCCAACCAGCTGTTCCATCTCCCCTGCAACCTGATTAAAAACAGAACTCATGCTTAATCACTTAATTATTAACACTTTTTCCTACATACCAAAGAATGTAACTCACGATTATCTTCAACTTGTCTCGAATCTTGCAAGCGAAACCATCGTCCTTTAGCCTCTCTAGATTAAGATAAATTCTCTGCAGCACCTTATCCGGAGTCTCTGCCTCTAGATCAAAAACCTAGACAACAAACGTGCTATATAAGCAATAATAACTCAGAATATAATATATGATTTAAGCAACTCAGAGTCTCAGACCATTCTTTTCTTTTTATTACATCAATTCAGACCATTCTTTTGTAATTTTAATAATTGTAATATTTCAGTAAAGTTTGATTTTAGGGTTTTAGGTTAAAAAATACAGGATTCCGTAATCAAGAAGAAATCAATTACTCAAGATCGTTTTCTATACTTTTCAAAAAACCAATGAATCGTTAATTAGCTAGGGTAAATTGATATAATTAAAAGACCTGCTTATCGTTGAGCAGAGTGCGGTAGGTAAGGATGAGTTCAGCTCCTAGTTGACCTCCGCTTTTGGAGTTTATGAATACGAGGATCGGGCTCTCAGGTGGAGTAGGTTGCACCAAAGGCTCGGCTTCATCAGGTGAGAGAACGTACGAAGGAATGTAGAATCTCTTGAGAAAATCTGATAGATTCTTGTATTTTTCCATGCTCGTCGTCATATATAAATCAGCAGTACTATGATTCATATATAAAAATAGTTAAAATCGACAATGTTAATCATGCAAAAGAGACGATCGAAGAAGATTAGAAGACATCAGAACAAATACCATCATATCTCTAGTCTAGAGGGTTGAAATATATATATAATTGTGTCTGTATGGACAAATTAAACTAGGAATCTTGAAAGCGTGAGCTTATATGGAGGATCCTGAAGATTATCTTTACCAAGATTTTTTCCTTTTTTGGTTAAGTTAATGCTAATTAAGAGTTTAAGACAAAGTTTAAAAGTCACAAAGTGATTTTATTTGCTTTGATAGGTAACATTACCACTAATACTAATTGCCTGTATGCACACTAAAACGTCATCTTTCACATGCAATATCTAATTACTGCCCACGTGGAGATGGAGATGGAGTGGAGTCAATATCTAGCTTTTTTTCTTGGGTACTAATTACTAATGTTAAGTTTATTTATCATCTTTTATACATTCATTAATCGGTAACCAAACCCACAAAAAAATTTGCTAGTATTTTAGTTATATTTCATACCAATTACTAGTTTAATATATTAATTTATCATTTAATTTATACAAATTTAATTTAGATAATTTACAAATAATGTTTTTTGTGATCAGATTGTATATATGTATATCTATAATAATAATTTTTGTGATCAGATTGTATATATGTATATCTTTAGTATTGTTGTTGACAAAAGAAAGTATATCTTTAGTATTTACTTATTTTTACAAACCAATTACTACTTTGATATATTTATATCAATTTATACATATTTAGATATTCTACAAAGCTTACTTTTTGTCATCATGTTTTCTATATTTTATAATATTTAAGGATAAACACTATTAATAATATACATAGCAAAATTATAAGTTAGATGGAAACAACCTGCTGGCAAGTGGCAACAGTAGCATAAACCCATTACAATGTAAGGCTTAAGTCGATTAGTGGCCCATTAATTAAAACGCTGTGGTGAGAGGTAGGGTGAGAGGCCTTGTTCGAGAATCTCCTAATGCGATGACTTGACACAATCTTTGACTCACATCATCTCTGACGCTGACCGATTTTTTTGTGTGGTAAAACTCTGATGCTGATGCTGACCAATCCAGAAACATAACCTAAGAGTAGATGAAAATGATGCAAAAGAGAAATGAAAAGGACAATCCCACAACACATTTATTTTCCACGTGTCTCATTCTTCATGAACCCACACATTGCTATGTATGTTAGGAAAGCTATGAAAATATTCTAAAAATATGGACAAATAGCTTTGGTGTGAACTTCCGGAGAAGCCTGTGTGGTTCTCTTGTGATAAAAAGGTGATGATGATATGGTTATTCAAAGTTTGTTGCACAGCTTTCCACCAACAATTTAACAAACAAAAATAAAGCTTCCCTCTTGTTTTGTTGTTATTTTATTTGCTTTTTGAAATCGTTCTAAAATAATGCGGACGTGGATGGCTATTCGGAGAGACCCTTCCACAAGCAATCTCCTACAATTGAACTTGGAATTACGTTGTATATAAGTAAAATGTTGCGTTTCGCCTCATCATCAATTTTGAAAGCACAAGGCACATGACATTAACACGTTATTTGAAATATATTTGATGAGAATATCCAACTACTTTACCGTCCTCACTCTCTTTACCTTTGAAACTCTAGGCTTTATGTTTACAAAATTCAACGCAACATATATTATCAAACTTAACTTTCCAGGGTTTTTATAAAACCAAACATGTATGTAGAAGTCAACTGACCTATATTAACATGCAAAGTCAACAAGATACTTTTTGTTTAAGCAAAAGTCAACAACTTAATCCACAAACTAAAAGCAAAACATACGAAATTATTAATGTGCTTCAATCTGACTCTCACGACCATAATGTAAAAAACTACGATCCCACCCGAATAGTTACTCCCATAAAGTCTATTTTAATCTCTTATAGTTACATTCCTTTTTCTATATACAAGAGTACGTTATTTCGCTCCAAATTAAAATATTACATTTGTGACTTATGATTAGTTGTAGTGACAGAGTCACAGAATCTAAGTTAGATAGATAGATTGTAATAAAATACTATGCACTCTGTCACGTGGATCGTTTCTAGAATATACAGTAAAAACCCAAAAAGAAAAAACGATAGGCGATATGAGGTCTAGGCAAGGTTTGTATTCTTCCTTTTGAATGTATTATTGTGGCTCAAAAGGACGTGGCATATTATGTACATGCCAAGTGGAATTGACCTTCGTTTCCTACCTCATTAACTGAGTTTTCAACATTTCGCATCCCCTATATAAACAAATGAATGGAGAAGGTATGAGTCCATCTAAACATTGACATTTATAAAACTCAACTTCTCTTTTAAGAAACTCCCTTGGCTCTTCGATCCCTTTATCTACATAATAGAACCGAACTATTACTCGAATCTTGACGTCGATATATCGCTGTATATATCTTGTACGAAACAAAACAAAGATGGGAAGATCACCTTGTTGTGACAAGAATGGAGTGAAGAAAGGACCATGGACGGCTGAGGAGGATCAGAAACTCATCGATTATATACGATTTCATGGTCCGGGCAATTGGCGTATTCTACCTAAAAATGCTGGTACGTACATTTCTATATCAATTATAATTTTTGTTCTAACATGTTATATCCTTTACAAATTGAATCACACACTTATAAGTCGTATTGTACTAATTAAAGGACTTCAAAGATGCGGAAAAAGCTGCCGTCTCCGATGGACCAATTATCTAAGACCGGACATCAAAAGAGGAAGATTCTCCTTTGAGGAAGAAGAAACAATCATTCAGCTACACGGTGTTATGGGAAACAAGTAAGCTTTCACACCATAATCATTTGTTTCAGATTCATAATCATCAAACAGCTTTTGTATGCAGTGGCGGAGGCACATACATGTTTATGGGTGCAACTGACACCAATCAAAATTTAAAGTTGTTCTAATTTACATCAAAATTTTAAATAAATAACAGTTTGAACCCAACAAATTGTGAGTTTGAATCCATTTTGAACCCAACAAACAATTTTTCTAGATCCGCTACTGTTTGTATGTTAAATTAATGAAAAAAGTTAAACCGTACGTTTGCATGCGGAGCGTACATGTCAAATGTAGGCCATCAACTCCAAATAAACTATTATTAGTACTTTATTAGTACGTATTGACCTATATTAGAATAATAAAAAGGAGTTTTATTTTAATCAATACATTATTGTCACTAATATTGAATTGATAAATTTTATTAGGTGGTCAGCAATAGCAGCTCGTCTACCAGGAAGAACTGATAACGAAATAAAAAACCATTGGAACACTCATATCCGCAAGAGACTTGTAAGGAGTGGCATCGACCCTGTTACTCACTCCCCACGCCTTGATCTCCTTGATTTGTCGTCACTTCTAGGGGCTATTTTTAATCAGCAAAACTTTTCATCAGTTGCAACACATGCGTCTTCTCTGCTTAATCCTGATTTATTGAGGCTAGCCTCTCTTCTCTTGCCACTTCAAAACCCTAATCCAACCTACGCATCGAACCTTGGTCAGAATCTTCAAACTCCTATCACATCATCAGAATCGTCTCAACCACAAACCGAGAGTACTACAACTACAACCCCAACAAACAATAATGAAATATCATCTTTCCAGCCTATGAACCCGAGACTCGACGACGTTGGTCCTGCAGATGTATTACCACCTTTGTCAGAGAGTACTTTTGACTTAGACTCTCTCATGTCAACGCCAATGTCTTCTCCACAACAAAATAGCATTGAAGCAGAAGAAGCCAATCCCAGCAGTTTCTTCGACTTTGGTTTTCCGGACGATTTCATCTTAGATGACTTTATGTTTTAATCTACTATATATATATATATGCATATCCCTTATACAACATCTTTTTTACACCTTTGATTCTTTGTTGTATTCTTTCTTTGGTTGCATGTATAAACTTTTTTTCTGTCAAAGATAAATTTATAAAAGTCTTTAATTTTTTATGAATGTGTAACGTACGTATTAAAAGCTTAGGAGAGCTATCTTAACTGTGCTCCATAAGTCCATATACACAGTCGGCGGAAGCAAACATAAAATTATAAGCGTCAATCAAGTTATCCTAACACGAAATGGCTATAGACAGTTGTCTATCATTCGCCGCGCGGATAACGAATGAAATGAGCAAAACACAAACAAATATTGTTTTGTTCGAATAATATAATAAGCGTCAGTCTAATTAATTAGATGAGTCAATACTGAAGCCCACTTCAAGGTCCATTTTAAAACACTTAAAGTTGCTAATATGGCCCAATCTAAGGCTTATATGTCGGTTGAACATAGTCATTCAAAGTTGAGTGGATTAGTTTAGATTTCGTATTTTATATATTGAAGTTTTTATTTTTCAATTCCAAGCAAGAGGCAAGTGTGTAACAGTTAAATCTAAGTCTTATATATAGATAGATACTTTACAATTGAAGGGATTGTGGTATTTGGTAGCATTTGGTATGGGAAAGTAAAGGTAAAAGCAAACAAAGAACGTGTGAAAATGCACTAATTGGTAGAATTTGAAGCTTAAAAAGATGAGAAGATTAGGGGAAGAGAGATTAGTGAAAGTGGGGACTCCTTTTTCTCGCCTTTTAGGAGTTTTCACTTTTTCCTTTCTGACGGACCGTTTCCCTAGGCGGGCCTCCGGCTCATATTCCTACTAACCCGTTTGAAAAAAAAGAGTATTATTTTTATTTTTTTGTCAATGCACAAAAAGCGAATCAATGATTTAATATATGATTGTAGTAGGTTTTTTTGTATGTTTTGTCTTTTAGAAAATGACCTTTTTCTTCGTGTGAGTATGCTTCATTCGCATCTCACCCTCACCTCGTTATGTTTCTCCACCATTCATATTTATTTATATTCTTTTCTAACTCATATCTTTAATTTCTTTTTTTCTCTTTCACATATTTTTGGGGAGCTTTTTACGAAATTAAAAGCCTACATGCAAAAATTACATGGCTAATTTATATCTACAGATACTACTAGATGGTTATGAACGAATTTATAACTATACAATATCATGTAGTAGTATCTTAGTACATTAGCCAAAAAGACAAGCCTTAAAATTTCCGGAGCTAATCACAGTTAACAAAGGGATTATAGACTATAAACCAAACTAGAAACTGCCAAAGTCAGGAATCTCTTTGTTTTATTTTCTTTCTCCCATCACATCTCTCTCTCTCTCTCTCTCTTCACAATAGTCCTTTGGACAGAACAAAAGAGAGAGAAGATAGTGAATAATGGAAGGCTGCTTTTCTTCGTGAACCTCAGAATCTAAAAGACTGTGAGAGAGAGAGATTTGCTAAACCACTTTCAATTTCTTCTCTAATTCCACTTCTCTCTCTCTTTAGCCATTTAGAATGAAGAAAAGTTTCACTTTACTCATCCTCCTCTTCCTCTGTTCTTTCATCTTCCCCACTGTCTTGAGCAACCTACTCGTTGAACCGGTCCAACCCAACACTGTACCAGCCTTCCCCGTCGAAACCCAAGCTCAAAGCTGTCGTCTTGACCTCTCAGACGAGCTTTTCGGTGGCGTTAAAGAAGCCTGTGGAAGAAACCTCGACCGGAGCCGATGCTGCCCTGTTTTAGCCGCGTGGCTTTTTGCAGCTCACGCTCGCTCTGCTCTACAGCTACCAGCTCCTGCTCCGACTCCCGAATCTTCTGACCCCGACGAACCCATGAAGCCTGACGACTCGCAGAAGTGCGTCAACACATTGCAGACCGCGCTTTTGACTAAACAAATCAAGATCCCTCAGCCTAACTCCACCTGCGATGCAATCTTGTGCTTCTGTGGCATTCGTCTCCACCAGATTAGCTCACTCTCTTGCCCCGCAGCTTTTAACGTCTCCTCCGGCTTCAAAAACGCAACTCCCACCGCTGCCGTCAAGAATCTTGAGAAAGAATGTCGGAACTCAACTTACTCTGGTTGTACCAGATGCCTCGGCGCTCTTCAAAAGGTCCAATTTTTATATTTTGTTTTGGTTAAAGTTCGATTTTTTTTTTTTTGCATTCCGTTACATTAAATTTTCATCCTTTATGTTCCCCTATACTAAGAATTCTCACACAGCATTTAATGATTTTTTTTTTCCTTAAAAGCATAATAAATGTTTTGCTTTCATTTGCGTGAAGTCTTCTTCAGTATGTTCATTACTGTCACTCTCTATCCATGAGAAACATGTTCACCACCAAACTAGCAATTACAAAATTTTACTGTTAATTTAGGGTTTATGTTGACAAAGACACATCCACACACAAGCACATTGTTATCTTTGGGCCTTTGGCTATCCTTTTAGGTTGCAAACAATTGGAAATGTGCTTTTTCAGAAACTTTCTTTTTTTTTTTGTATAACCCAAAGCACTGAAACACTCTGAAACCCTTCACTTTCACACTCAATATTTTTCCCATAATATAATTTATTTATTTTTACTTATAAATTGTGGTTTCAAATTTTGATGGATTACAGCTAAAGGTTAGAGGAGGAAACAAGAGGACAACAACAGAGAGAGGAAGTAAGATGATGAGCAAAGACTGCCAGCTCATGGGACTCACATGGCTACTGGCTCGTAACAAAACGGCATACATCCCCACAGTTTCAGCTGTGTTAAGAGCCATTATGTACAGTCCACACCCACCTCACCTCAACAAATGCAGTCCTGACCAAGAGAACATGCCATTAGCCGTTGACTCACTTCAGTTTCAGAGGAGCCTCTCTTCATCATCCCATATTGTTGGTTTTTTACCGTTTTTACCCCTATTCCTCTGTTTCTTTCTCTTTCTTCTGTGATTTGTAGTAGTCTTATTTTTGGTCGTCGGGAGGGGTTAAAGAGAGTCACGTGAAGCTACAAGACAGATTATGTGTGTA
Source organism: Camelina hispida (assembly GCA_023657505.1). Lineage (NCBI taxonomy): Eukaryota > Viridiplantae > Streptophyta > Magnoliopsida > Brassicales > Brassicaceae > Camelina > Camelina hispida. The sequence continues at coordinate 7,634,219 of CP094635.1, read as the reverse complement.
TGTAAATGCTGTGCTCTTTTTTTTTTTGGTTCTGCAAACTCTAACCCTCATTTTTTGTTTTTTAACTGTGGTTTTGTCCAATTTAACACATTGTCCGAGGTCTTGAAATTTTAAAATCTATATTGAGATTAGAAAGTTGTCATTTTGGACTATATAAAATCCTATAGCATGTGCTCTTAATAAACAATTAGAAGAGAGCCTTGCGTAATCGAATCCCAAGGACTATACTAACTAAGCATGTTGGTCGTCTCTACTAATGCGAATGTATTCACCCAAAGTCAAATCCAAAAGGCATTCACCCTTTTCTCCATATAAATCCCCCCGTTTTTAAAATCGCGCTAGGCTCAACTCAATCGAAAATTAAATGTGGATTAATCGAATCGAAAATTAAATGTGGATTAATCGAAAACTAATTTTAGGGTTATTTTATTAAATTAACAATAAAACAAAAATATATTATACTATATATATATATGTATAATTATGTTTATGTTAAAAAGAAAATATCAAATAAAATATAAAACTACTAGACTAGGACCCGCGGTACATCGCGGGATAAAAATATTTATAACTAAAAGATTTAAATTATAAGTTGTATTTGTTGGTTAAATAATTAATTATATAATAATTGTTAAATAAATCATATAATACCGCAGTATAATTATTTTTTACATAATATTTATTTAATTAATATAATTAAATATGTATATTCTCTGATACTGAAAGTGTTAATAAAATAATCAAATGATGTTTTATTCCTGAAACACCGGATTAGTGATATTTTTTAATTTATATAAATATCGATAAAATCTGTACTGCTATATAACCCCGTCATGAGATATTTTAACACACACTATATCATCTTAATTTTTAATATTTATTATGTATCTACGATATAATATTTATCATATTTAACTTTTTAAAGTTTTAAATATTTTTTATATTTAACCTTTTAAAAATCTTTAAAATAAAGAACCATAATAAATCAAATAAAAGTTTTTAAAGTTTGAATGTCTGATAAATCAAGTTTTCTGCTCATTTGTATTCGGAATCATTTTAGTCTCTTTTATAGTATGACTATGAACCATTGCCTAATTTTTTAAGACGATGTAGGATATTGTAACCATATTTTTTTTATTCATCTATTGTATTACATCATATGCAAAAAAATCATAATTTTTATTAATTAAATGTACTATAGAGTAATTCAAGATAATTTAAATATAAATTCAAATAAAAAATGAAAGGGAATCATATATTTATGTTTGAATGAAGTAGAAAGATTTCCTTATTTTTTAAAATTTTATCTATAATTAATTTTGAAGTTTTGGTAACTAATATTAAAGACAATACATTAAATGTAAAAACTTTCCAAAAAATATTTTTAAGCAAAACCTGCTGCAAAAATACTAGTATAGATACTATTGTCTTTAAAATTATGGTAATCACATAAAAAACATCATTTTAAAAGGAAATTTTATGAGTTTTCTTAAAATTTATAAATTAGTTATTGTAAAACATCTTTGACTGGTTCAGCCGCTACTTCCCGTAAACGCTGCGTTTGCGGGTCGTAGCGTTTGCTAGCGATTGATACCAATAACACAAACCGCTTTTAATCGCTCCAAATAGCTTCCAACCGCTTTAAACCACTGAATTCCAAAAGCTGCTTCTCGCAAGCGTTTGTGGTTGCGGGCGATTGCGTTTGGAATTTTTTTGTTTTTTTAATAACTTGAAACAAATCAATGATAATGAAATAATTTTTTTTATATATCTTTTACCTAACTATTTTATTCGTTAAAGATGAGAGAAAATAAAGTACAGATACGATTGAGAATTTAAAAAATAAACAATTGGAAGAAAATAAGATTTCAATTAACAATAAACCGAAAACCTTGATGTAAATTTAATGGTACATCACACGTAAGTTCAAAAAAATCTTAATAAATATATCATTTCATCAGAAATTTAAGAAAATAAGATTATTTGTGAAAATATATAAAAAAAACTCACAAATCTCGTTTGATCATTACTACCAATGCAAATACTGCCGCCACGAAACTTATTGAGTGTGTATTTAAGAAAGAATATCTACGATCTAAAGCATATGTTTGTCATTTATCAGATTACTTGATTAAATTTTTGGTGAAAAGCCAAATTTATAAAGGATTAAGTATTTCAATATGAAATTTATTTATTTTTTGAATAAATATTTTAGTATTTTTTAATAAATTTTAATTATAAATCAAGTTTAATAAAAATTTTGGTGTTTTTCAACATTTATATATTATATATGACATTTATTATGTTCCAACCGCTATTGCACTTGCTGGTCAACCAGTCGTAAACCTCCCGCAAACGCACCAATTTTAAACCGCTAAACTAGTCGTTCAAAACGCTTGATAACGCTTGAAACCGCAATCGCCCGCTTTCGCAATATCCCGCAACCGCAACTGCAACCGCAGCGTTTGAACCAGTCAGGCCCTTAATTTGTTAATTTAAATGCCTAAATAACAAAAATATTAATGTTTAATTTTTATTTGGTTCTTAAAAAAATTGGTATACAAAAAATTAAACGGAAAATAATTGGACTAGACATGCATAATCGGATAATCGATGCTAGGCGGAAATCAATCATTAATCGAGGCAGAGAGGGTGGACCTAACGATTTTACGGGACGTAATCGGTGCTAGGCGGAGAATTTTTAATATAGAGGTTACACTCATCGTTATCCTCACGTACAAATTCTTGTAGATAGAATTTTCTTTTTCATTCCTTCCCTTCTAGTATTGATATTCCATGATTCTTAAACCTTAAGAAAAACTCTTGATCAGATTATTTTATCATTTGATTGAAGTAAATATGTTAAAAAAAAAAACAAATCATAATTTCATAAACAAAACTTCATAGTGTAAAGATACTTTTGTAAAATATACGCATAATGCGGGAAAATACCTAGTAACAAAACTAAAAGCAAAAAAAATCATATTCCCTATAGAAGCCTAATTAATGGATTTCTTATCTTATTTTGATTTTTGAGAGAGATACTTCTGTTTAATGTTATTGCATACAACATCACTTAAATTTATACTCAATGTGTAAAGATATAATTCCTCTAATGGATTTATTATCTTCTTTTGACTAATATGAGAGAGAGACTAATGTTTAATGTAATTGCATACAACATCACTTAAAAGTTATCCTCAAAGTGGAAAATTATATTTCCTTTAGTTGCCTAACTAATAGATTTCTTATCGTATTTTGACTAATGAGAGAAAGACTAATATGATTGCATACAATATCATTTTAAAGTGTAAGGATAACTTGTCTTATAATACATGCTAAAAGGGACCTATTATAAACTTTCAAAATATACATTTTAAGGTCTAACTAATGAAATTCTTATCTTATATTGACTAATGAGTTAGAGAGAATAATGTTTAATGTGATTGCAAACAACATCACTTCAAGTTTTAAAAATAACTTTCCACAAATTACATTGCATTGTATGTGAGAAATTACTTAATAGAAATTATAAAATTAAAAAGTAAGAGATTCTTTATTCTTAAAAGCCTAATTAATGTATTTTTATCTTCTTTTGACTAATGGAAGAGAGAATAATAGGCTTGTATAAATATCTAACAAAAGTCTGAAACAAATCTATCCCTCAAGAACTTGTAACTTCGATCTCTCTTCCTGTTTTTCGTTGTCTCATCCATTTTCTCATCAAGTTCCGATAATAATAAGTTGTTTAATTTTTTCGAATCACCCAAGAGAAATTCCAAAAGGGTACATATTTCATATTTAGTAATTGATAAGATTTGAAGTATTTACTATATTTTCCTTGCAATTGATTACTGTATCAAAACATCAACCTTTTTAATTCAATGCGAGGTGCTTGAGTTTATGTAAATTCATGTTCTATTTTGATTTGTTTTCCAAAGATTAAGATGTATTTTGTTTTACGAGTGGTAAGGCATATAGAAAAATATATAAGTATGTGGATATGTCCTTTATGCATTGTTAATTTAATTGTTTGAAAGCTTTCAACTTTGGATACTACTTAGTGTGATTTCAGTTTTTCTGTATGTTTAAAAGTTGTTTCTTATCAAAAATTTATTTATTTAATACTCTTACTCGATTTGAGTATATCAATTCATGAATACTTTTTTAAAAAAACAGTTCATGTTCAATTTGATTTGCTTTATCGATCCAATTCCATGAGTATTCTATGTGGGCAGTTTGACAAATAGAGGAGGACATAAGTACCTTGGTGTATCCTTTATGTGAGTTTTGTTTAAGTTTTCAGACAATTTTGGACTTTAGAAACCATTTATATCACATTGGGAAGTATTAAATCATATAATATTATTTTGTGTGTTCACATAGGTATCATGTAAATCATTACTGTTCTTAGAAAAATTAGAGGATTATATACTACATTTTGATTACAGGGACATGTTAGACTTCCCTTCGAATATCAAATATAAGATAGAAAAACATATTTAAATGATAATTTTGCTGCTTTAATAAATATGTGAACAATTTATTTTTTTCATTATGTCGATGGTATGATTTTAACGTGATAACTTTCATTTTGTTGTCCTTATAACAGTTTCTAAAATGTTCATGCTTTGTTTTTTCCAGGAGGTGATTTAATTTTTTTGGAAAGTGGAGATAACAGAAATGATAGTACCGAATTTAGGCTCTCCATATTCCATCATCATGTTAGATTCTTGAACAGATTGGTTTGGAAATACAGTTGAGGTTGCAATGACTGGTCTCACCATGTCATATTCCAAAACAGATAATCGAAAACAATGAAGATGATGAAGAGAGATTTTGTGGAAAGCACACATATATATATCGAGCTAGAGCCATCACAAACAGTAATTATCATTTAATAGAATGCTAATATAACTAGATTCAATACTTGTATTAAGAATCTTAAGGAGGGGAAAAACTCATTGGAACATTAATTCTACAACTTTAGTAAATGTGTAGCTCTTTACGCTTGTGTCGCTTGTATAAGGAATAACTAGTAAAGAAAGTATTCTACGAAAGCCACACGCCATGTAGAAAAATCATGATGACCAATTGTCATGGCGTGTGACCTTCACGGAAAACGTTCGCGACTGATTTTCTTATTCAAACCTCATGTCCCAAATAGGTATACATAATCCAATTTTCAAAATATTAATTTCATAATCTATTGTTTCCCCTCTTTAGGACTCTCAATTAGGTAGTGAATCTAGTTATATTGGTAGAGTTTTAAATGATAATTATTATTTGTTATGACTCTAGGTCGATATATATAGGTGCTTTTCACAAAAGCTTTCTTTATCATCTTCATTGTTTTTGATTATCTGTTTTGAAATATAACATGGTGAGACCAGTCATTGCAATATCAACTGTGATTCCAAATCATTATGTGCAAGAATCTTGCATGATGATAGAATATGACAAGCTTTCTGAGCATAGCGGAAGGAAAAGAGTTGATCTGTAACTTCCGCTTTCTAAAATTGGGATGTGAGCAAACCAACGGATTGAGTTTTTAACTAATTTTGGTTTAATTAAATTTTTGTTTAATCTAATTAAACCAAAAATCCGTAATCTCCTCTTATTGTCGACGCCTCCTCTCCTTTTTGTGCTATTGTTGACATTGTTATCAGAGAGAGGGAGATAAAGAGATAACTCTTGGTTATTTGGTGTAAAGGATAAATAGAAAGAGATCAAGCTTTTTCTTTAGAGTAAATAGAGAAACAGAACTGTCAGGATATGGGAGAAGGAGGATCCGACTGTTCAAATCATTTTGAAAAGTATTTAATTTTGGTAGGGTTGTAGATAAGAGATTTTTCTCATGTATTCAACATTTTGGTACAATGGTCTACACTAAAATTGTAACATTATTTTTGTTTGGCAGAGAGATATTCTAAAACAAGATTTGGAGATGTTTCGGGCTTACCATAATTCCACAGGTAATTCATTTATGTATTGCTAAGAGCATCATCACAGAAAAAACATATTTATATAAAATAATTAGATCTCAAATATATTTTCTAGCTTACCCTTACCCAAACTCTCTGAGTTATTTTGGTGAATACATGGTTATAGGAAAAGGTTGATTTACCTCAGACGAGGATCAAACGAGTTATGAAATCCAATCCTCAAGTCAAGGTTTAAAAAATCACATATATTATCTCTTTCGATAATCCTATGATTTTTATTGATTGTGCTTAGAGTTTTTCAAAATTTCCATTCTGATAAAAAATTCTCTTGTTAAATTTAGATAATGTTATTGTTAATGATTTTACTGTTCAACTAATCATGAAATAGGGGTGACAGATAAAAATATGTGGGTTTATTGATTTTATTGGAAAAAAAAATTTGTTGAGTGAAATAATTTTTTTTTTTTTTTCAGATGGTCAGCTGGAATAGTCCTGTTCTTTTGGCTAAAGCTTGTGACATTTTCATTCAGGAGGTAATCCTCCGTGCCTGGAGACATACTCAATCACACTCTCGCACCACCATCCGAAGTTGTGTGATATATATGAGGCCTTAAAAACTTCAGTTATTTATGATAAACTGGCTGATCATGAATTTTTTGAAAAATGTTCTATCAACCATCAGGTTATATTCTCATCTTTTGCAATATTACCTTATGAAATCAACCAAATTTGTGTTTATGTTTTGAATAACGTATGTTATCCATGTTAATTATGCTACTATTCTATTCTTAAACTATTTTTTCTATTTTAGGGTATGTCGCCACAAGGTGTCGTACATGGGCAACTGAATACACCTGCAAATGTGGATGTGATGAAAATGAAAGCTCCGATTGATATAGACCAAAATTCAGCAGGTATATCAATTGACTTTTTGATTGGTATTACTTGAACAAACAAGATGATGCAACTCTCTAAGTTAGATATCTCGTCTGTTTCTTGGATTTTCAGCAAAGCTTTTACAATGTAACCGCTGATGATTTTATCGAGATTGGAAAGTTTAAGCTCCCAGTGATTTTCTTTTTTGAACTTCTATATGCACAACAAACTTACAAAAAAAAAGAGAACCGAGCTAATAACAATGGATTTCAAAAACACAATAACTCATAAAGCATTTCGTTGTTCTTATGGCTTTGATTTGCAGTGAAAATTGTTTTGGTGGAAGCTGTTATGGAAGAGAAACTCAGCTGAGAGATGGAGAAGACATATGAAGAACAATTCACCCAAAAACATGATTTGAATATGATTCTTGTGAGAAATTTGGTTGAAATGGGTAGTTTTACCTTTAAATATTTAATACTTCTTATATGTATGATTAACTTGTGGCCAAAACAAAAGTTTTATGACCCGTAAGCCATAACTAATTTAGAGAATTAAGTACATTTAAAAAAAATATACAACTATCTGCAAGTAAACTACACCAAGAGACTAAATAGCTTGCAGTGAACTGCTTGTAACTTTTCAAGTAAATGCAATCTAAATGTTTTATATCACTCTTATAAAAGATAAGAATATTCCCAGCTTGTAACTTTAACTATTTTTCATAATTATAATTAGCACATACCTCATTGTTCAGGTTAGCTGTTATGCTTTCCTAAATACTGGACCTGGTTGTAGTGGTAGTGCGATCCGATGGCAATGATGAATCAAAACCTCCCACTGGAACTTGGTGGTTTTGATGAACTGAAACCTCCAACTGGACCTATTGATTATGATGAAAGTTAACCTCCTACTGGGCCAAATCCTGGTTTAGATTCTTATGCCAATGAGTTCTAATCCCGGTGCAAATTCTGACCAGCCACTCTACTAAACAAAAGAGACATATTTGATCAACGTGAAAAAGGTTCAAATCAGAAATTGAATTTAGAATTTGTTCTTGTAGATGATTGGCCTCGTACTTTGTAATATCTAATATTGTACTATAATCTATCTTTACTCGGAAAAAACAACGTTTGTATAAATACAAAAACACCATATGCTGTGAGAAAACGGGTACATAACATAAAACGTGTCATAGTACAGTATGTTGGTATTTCAGTGGATGCTCTGCAACAGCTACTGCCTTTTCAATGTTCTGAAACTGAGCAAGCACGACTTCTTAGTACAGTCACCGCAGAGGAAATATGATTAGTTTTGTTTGCCATGCCCAATGATAAATCTTCCAGACCAGATGAGTATACAACAGAGTTTTTCAAAGCAACATGGGATATATAGGTTTGGAATTCACAATGGCAGTTCAATCTTTTTTCGAGAAGGGTTTTTTTTCCAGAAGGGATTAACTCTACCATATTTGCCCTTATCCCCAAGACACAAGATGCAGCAGAAAGGGGAAATTGCAGGCCCATCTCTTGCTGCAATGTGCTATATAAGGTCATCTCCAAGATCATAGCTAACCGCCTCAAAATATTGCTCACAAAGTTCATTGCAAGTAATCAATCTGCTTTTGTGAAAGACAGATTGTTGGTTGAGAATGTGTTGTTGGTGACAGAGCTTGTAAAGGATTATGATAAAGACTCAGTTTAATGTCATTGTGCAATTCGAATTAATGTTTCCAAAGCTTTTGACACTGTTCAGTGGTCCTTCATAATTAACTTCCTTACCGTAATGAGTTTCCCTCCAATGTTTATTCACTCGATTAAATTATGCATTACTACAGCCTCATTCTCAGTTCAGGTTAATGGTGAACTTGCAGGCTATTTCCAGAGTTCACGAGGTCTAAGACAGGGTTGTTCCCTATCTCCATACTTATTTGTCATAAGTATGGATGTCCTCTCCAAATTGTTGGATAGAACAGCATCTACAAACCAGTTCGGGTATCATCTTTGGTGCAAGCTTATAGGATTAACCCATCATAGTTTTGCAGACGACCTCATGGTACTCTCTGATGGCAAGATTCGCTCGGTGGAAGGGATCATCGCGGTTTTTGATGAGTTTGCTAAGATCTCAAGCCTAAAGATAAGCTTGGTTGACGATGTTTTTAGTTGGCGTCTCTGCACTAGCTCATCAGGAGTTGTCTACTAGCTTCACTATCAAAGTCAGCCAGCTCCTAGTGTGGTATTTGGGGCTACCTTTGGGTACTAAGAGACTCACGACAACTGATTATCTTCCGCTGCTTGAGAGAATCAGAAAACGGATAGGGTCTTGGACGACTCGTTCTCTATCATACGCCGGACGTTTGGACCTGATTAAAGCACTGTTGTGAAGCATCTGCAACTTCTGGTTGACTACGTTTAGGTTGCCACGCCATTTCATTCGTGAAATAGTGAAACGACCCAACCCGTGTTTTTTTAAATAATAATAATAATAATAATAATAATAATAATTATTATTATTATTATTATTATAATTATAAATAATTAAACTCCAACTAGTGGTCCCATACCCACTAGCCACCTAACCACAATCACAACCAACAGCGGAAATAACAAATACCAATAAATATCCAATAATAATAATCATATTCAAAACATAACCAATATCCAATAACCAAACAACATGAATCATAGAACCAACAACCTAGCAATGTTTCTAATGACCCAACTCTAGCAACCTAGCAAAGCCACACAACAACCAATCGAGTCCCTAGAACATTCTCCTCTTCATTGTCTTGATTCCGCGATCACACTTTGCCTTTACCTGCACCACAAACACAAATTGCAATGCATGAGTATTTTATAAACACTTAGTAAGGCAATCCTCCCATCTACTGGGTTATACACGCAAGCAATAGAGACATCTCTAACCATCAACCAACAATCAACAATCAACAATACCAAACCAGGACTCTGCATCGACCGACACCGAGTATGCATCGACCGACACCAGTTAGGGCTGCATCGACCGATGCAAGGTTAACTTGCATCGACCGATGCTACAATTGCATCGACCGACGCATGCTCGACATAGCACAAAAACCCTAGATTTTGCGCGCCGTCCTCGCATTTGCATCGACCGACGCACAAAGTGCATCGACCGACGCACAAAGTGCATCGACCGATGCAATGCCGAGCATCGTTTTCCCCCAACGTTTCTTGCCGGATCTTCGTTCCTACAACCACAATACTCGATCCCAAGCCACAAGGAAGCTTCCTAACGTCCCAAATATCAATCTAACAAGCCTAACAACACATAACAATCAAATCAGAGATATCTCCAGCTTAGATAAGCCATGGTCATGCACTTACCTTTTGCCAAGACAATTCTGAACCTCAAACAAGCAAGAAAAATACTTCAGGAAGCTCCTACAACGATCCCAACTACAGATCTCTACAGGAACAGCTCCCAATCTCCCAAACTCCTCAAGAACACTCAAGAACACTTAGAAAACCTTTTGTCTCGTTTCTATCTCTCAAAACCGGCCACACACGACTAATGAGACAAAACTCGAGTTAAGGGTTTTCCTAACCCAAAACGCAGCCTTTAACTTAAGTCGAACTGTAGAAAAACAACCTTGCATCGACCCATGCACATAGTGCATCGACCGATGCAATCCCTAAACCAGGATTTCGGTTCGTAGATGTTACAAATAGAAAAGTTGTACTCTGCTTTGTTATGATCAGGCCTGGAGCGGAATCCAAAGAAAGCAAAAATATCATGGGATAAAATCTGTAAACCTACATATGAGGGAGGTCTGGGATCACGTTGTATCAAGGAGGCCAATGATGTTTGTTGTCTCAAATTAATCTGGAGGATCATATCTCACAGCAATTCTCTGTGGGCTAAATGGACAGACATTGTAATGACCCTCACCAAGCCTAGAAATCCCAAAATAAAAAGTTCGAGGAAAAGACCAGAAAGGACGCGGGAAGAAGAAGAAGATGAATGAGGAAGAACGACCCAGAGCATGTCCGAGGAAAAATGGATAGGTCGGGAGTTAGCCGAACCAAGACGGAGTGATCAGAGAAACGATCGGAACTCTACGATCGATCGAGTGTCAATGGCCGAGAAGTGGCCGAAGCGTACCGAGAGAGGGTACCGAGGCGTACCGAGGGTATCGAGATGATGACCGAGATGACGGCCGAGAGATGGCGAGAAATGTCGAAGAGTGTCGAGGCATATCGAGGATTGCTGAGAAATGTCGAAGAGTGTCGAGGCATATCAAGGATTGCCGAGGAATGTCGAAGAGTGTCGAGGCATATCGAGGATTGCCGAGAAATGTCAAACAGTGTCGAGGCATATCGAGAATTGCCGAGAAATGTCGAAGAGTGTCAAGGCGTATCGAGGATTGCCGGGAAATGTCGAGGATTGTCGAAGCGCATCGAGAAATGCCGAGAAAGACCAAGTTTTGTCGGACGGCCGGGCGAACGCCGGACAAATCTGACAAGATTTCGGATTTTGCGGAGGTTGTTGGCGGTGCAAAAGTTATTCGAATTTTGCATCTAGCCAATGGGAATTCATGCAAATATGGAACTCAATCATTGTGTCCTTGAAAAACACTAGGAAATGACAATTATGTTCCTAAGTGTTGGCCAATGAGGTTGAGCAATATGGGAGACAAAGGAGAGATTCTCTTGTCCTTACCAAATCATAGGAAAAGGGAGAAAAACATTGATGGCTTGGGCGCCAAGTGTTCGCCAAAGGGAGAGAGGAGGAGAAGCTAACATGTGCGTGACATGCATTGGGGGGTTGCACCGCCCATCTTCTTTATCTAAGGGATGCCACCCTTCACATTTCCATCACTTAGCTCAAAGAAAAAAGAAAACTAAAGCTCTAGAGCCCTGTTTTCTCTCAAGAGGAAAGAGACATTCTCAAAGCCGGGAAGGTGCTGTCGAGGTGAGAAGCAGTCGAAGTGAAGGCGACGCTGGTGGTAAGAAGGAAGAGTCTGTCTGATCCGCGGTGCTGTGAAGTCCGGAGAATCAATCTGCCAATCGCTGTGAGTTATGTGGTCTTTGTGTGTTAGATCCTTGGTAGGTTGTGTGGGGTGTTGCACGGGTCCTTCGGGCCATGTATGTACCTATTGATTGTTGCATCTAGTCTAGGTTCATGGTAGAACTAGATTGATGATTGCATGCGTAAACAGTAGGATTCGCTAGAATTCATGTTTAAAATGGACATAGATTTATGCTAGGAATTGCCATGCATGATGAGAAGTGATGAGAATTGAGATGCATAATTCGGGAGGAATTGACCAAGGATCTGCATGATGAGCAGAACTAATTGATTTTTGTAGCAGATGTGACTTGCTTAAAAATTGGATAAATTAGTTGCATGCATGTAGAAAAATCTAGGCTGCTTGAATTGTAGTTCACGCTACTTGTAGATTTTTGTGGGTATTTTTCTTGAATTGCTTGCTAGTAGGCTTGAATTCTCGTTTGAATTGGTTATCACTGCTTTGGATGGATCCCGATGACCTCCATCCAGTAGATTGTTTGACTGTTGTTGTGGATGCAGTTGTACTTGAATTATCTTTGTGATTTTTTGTAATTGCATGTGGTGTAGTAGTACTAAACTCTTAGCGTTAGCGAACCTATGAGTTGTAGTAGTGTCTTAGCTAGTCTCTTGAATCGAGGATTTCTTGAGTCGTAGCTAGGATAGAGTGGTCGATTTTCTGTTCCATGAGAATGTTGTTTGTCTTACGGGGATTTCCTGGTGCACACTCACATGAGACATTGTCATGTCTAGTTGGCCACTAGAATGACTGCTACTTGACGTCGTAGCTTGTTGGGCTCACGTTGGTTACCTGGGTGGTTTCAGTGTGGGAACTTTTCCATTTCTGGTTACCTGGGTGGTTTCAGCATTGGATGTGTTGTGGAACGGAACAGAGATCAACAGGGCCCTTAGGAGAAAGATTCTATAGTATGCGAGTAACCCTTGTGGTACTCTAGGTTGGCTTGACGTTGTCGTTGAAGTAAAGAGTCTAGGGTAGGCAAGTAACCCTTGTCTGACCTTAGGTCGTCTTTGGATGAGAGAGGAGTCTAGGTTGATCGAGTCAAGTGTGTGTCCGATCTAACATTTGCTTGTTGTTGATGTTATTGCTTCCGCTATCGTTTCTGTTGCGTGACTTTGATTGTGTGGTTGTGATTTGCTTGTTTCCTTCTTTGTTTGAGGTAGTTCGGGTGGGAAATAGAATGCATGTTAGGGAGGGTACCCAGGCTCACTGAGTAATCTTAGATTACTCAGGTCATAGTTCTTGTGTGTGTGCAGGAAGCTTAGTGGAGTGTAGAACCAGAGAAAACGTAGGGTACCGGATAGGGTTGATTGCTTTGTGTGTTGTTTGTAAAACCCTATATATTTCCTAAAAATGTTTTCTATAAGTTTTTCCGACTATACTTGTATATTGCTTGATAACTTATTTTCAGTGTAATAAATTATTAAGTAATATAAATCGGTTTTTCGGGGAATCATGGCAAGTTGCATCCGATACAATGGCCTAGTCCAGGCCAACATAACGCGCCAGGGCCGCGAGGGTTGCAAAGCCTAAGAGAACCTCGGCCGCGGGCGGAGTCGCGTCCAGGAGGACTGGTCGGGAAGCTGCAGCTTCCATCTCCCGACACTGATTGACCCGGGCGTCCGCGTCCTTGTCCGGGCGTTACAGACATTAATTTGCTAAAGCAGGTATCCTTTTGGTTGATAAAGCCAAGCACAAGCCTAGACTCTTGGATTTGGAAGAAGCTTCTTAAATATAGAGAGGATGCACGGTCTTTCTGTAAAGTGGAGTGGGAACAAGCACACTGACTTCTTTTTGATATTATAATTGGTCACCGTTGAGGAGACTAATAGACATTACAGAGGAGCAAGGATTTATAGACATGGGGACTCGACAGACAATGACAGTGGCTGAAGCATGGACAAACCACCGGCGTCGTCGACACAGAGCTGATAGTCTAAATGCGATGGAGGAGGTCCTATACACAACACTGTAGTCACAAAAAGATACACCTGATGTGGTCCTATGGAAAGGAAAGAATGATGACTTTAAGCCCAAGTATTTTTTGAAAGATACTTGGAACAACTTACGCACCCCATCACCTAAGATAGGTTGGCACAAGGGGATCTGGCTCAGTCACGGGACACCCAAAATATGCTTTCTCCTCTTGGCTCTTAGTCCACAATCTTCTTTCCACAGGTGAGTGCATGTTGCAGTGGAATGTCAGGGCTGTTGGGGTTTGTGTACTCTGTAACTCGAGTGAGGAGACGAGGGATCTCCTCTTCTTCTCTTATCCCTTCGCATCAGAAGTTTGGGTGTTTCTGGGAAAAGGAATTTTCAAGGCAAGCTACTCCACTAGTTGGTCTGACATACTTATCACCATATCTAGCATTGGACACGATCAATCACAACGTTTTTTAGAGCGATATATCTTTCAGGCAGTATTGTAGTCGATTTAGAGAGAGATGAATGGTTGACACCATGGGGAAGACCCAACCATGTTTGTACAACTTATCAGGAGAATTGATCAACAAGTAAGAAATTGGTTTCTGTCAATTGGTCTACAATATGACCGAAAATATGTAAAACTCTTTTTTCCTAGCTGTTGTCTATTCTTTTTGACTAAAACAGTTGACCACATGAAACACATGATGTAACAAATATATATATATATTTTTTTTAATATAATTTTACATTTTATAAAAAAAATATAAAGCATAGAAAAATAAAGAAAAACACTAATAAACCCAAAAACTGAAAAGCCAAATCTTAATCAAAACTTAACGAAAGAAATAGCAAAAAAAGCAAAAACTCTACACCAAAACCGACGTAAACCTCGTACCGTGGGTTCAGCTTTCGTACTCGTACGAGCCTGCTGAACAAATTCACCTGAAGCGTGATCAAACTGAAAAATCCCCAAATTTTTATTAGGGTTTGTGCTTGATTCAATTCATTCCCTCTTTGACTTCAACGGGTTTAGTGGATCTATATGCTCGAAACAGCCCATTTAAAACTCAATAAGATACAATTGGTCCGCTAGTTTTTAACTTGAACATCACTTAATTTGAAAAAGAAGAACAAATTCTTCTCTAAAACACCACTTAGTCCGTAAAACAAAAAACATGAAAGAAGAATCAGAAGCAATAACAAAGAGGCTACAACAGAGTTACATGTGTAGTGAATAGAGTTGGGGGCGGAACCAGTGAGGTCGCAGGGAGTGAGGGAGGCGAGGTCGTAGAAGCCAAAGCCCGATCCAAAACTTCCAAAGTAGAGACGCAAAAAGCCTCGTTTGAGCCTAGGAAGATGCAGAGGTTGCCAATGTCGAGTATGTCAGATCCAATACATAGAGGTCAAATTCCATTGGAACATGAGATTCATAACTTCACAAAGTGTTGATGAAGTCATTAAGTGAGTTGTGTGAAGAGCCTGCAGCTAAAACAGAGGCTTTGAGTTTCTCTTTCAAACTTAGAGCTCTTCTCCTCATCTCAATACCTTCTTCATCCACCATTAACCTCTTCACAGCTCTCTCGACCGCTCCTCTCTCTAGCTCACCTTCCACCTGAATCCCTACTCTCCACACACATTCCAAGTACCTTGCATTTCCCATTTGATCAGTGGTAAAAGGCCTACATATCATTGGAACTCCTTCACCAAGGCTTTCTAGAGTCGAGTTCCATCCACAATGGCTCCAAAACGCTCCAACCGCAGAATGTGCAAGCACTTGCTTCTGCGGTGCCCATTTCACAACATAACCTCGATCCAATGTTACCATCTTACTAAACAACCCTTCCTCACACATTTCAGAACCACGAATGGAGCCTGGTCGGATCACCCACAAGAAGTTTTGGTTACTACTAACCAAACCCGCAGCCATTTCCAACACTTCTTTAGTTTCCATCGAAGTCATGCTTCCCAAACTTATATAAATCACCGAGCTCGACCTTTGTTTGTTTAGCCATTCTATGCAGCTCACGTTCTCTTCTAAAAGACTCGTCGGAGGAGCAGTAACCGCCATGTGAAGAGGCCCTATAGGATACACTGGAATTTCTAGTTCTTCTTGAAGCCGCTCCAAGGATGACATCTCCAGACATCTCACCGTGTTGATTATCACAGAGGAAGCTGTCCCTTTATAACATGAATTCTTAAACAACTCCACTGAAGACTCCACTGAACACTCTGCTGATGCAAAGAATATAGTTGGCAGGTCTTTGTACCGTATAGGATGTAAGTCTGGTACTAGCTCCTCTTCTCGCCCACCGCCCTCTGCAAAACCATGCTGTTAAACGCAAACGCATAAAAAAAGGCGTTTGAAAACAATATATAGACACATCATATATAGTAGAATCATATATTACCTTTAAGGTGAGCCAAACCATCTTTATCATAGAGTTTGCACATAAGGAAACGACAATCAAAAGATGATGCACTTGTAGTACTTAAAATAGCACTAGGAAGCTTAATCTCTTTAACTGCTGGTTCAACAAAGTACATGAACTCGTCATAGATAACACAATCGATCTCTTCTTCATTAACCAACAACTGACCTAACAACTCCTTAAAGCTAACATAACACTCTTTAGCTAGCTTAATCAGAAACCTTACTGGTCCTAGATTGTTAAGAGCAGACTCTGGTAAGGTCTCTGGGATGGTGACAAACTGAAAATCAGACAAATCAGTTGATGGGTTTAAGTAGTTGAACTTGGTCTGAGCGACTGTAATTGAAAAACCTTTTAAGTGAAGTGCCCTTGCAAGTTGCATCATTGGAGTTATATGTCCTTGTGCTGGAGCTGGAACCAACACTACCCTTCTTCTCATCGCGAGCTTCTCCGCCATTTCCCAAAATAAGTCTAAAAGATCGAACTTTCCTAATTCTCCATTGAAATAATTCTAATTCATGACCAAACTGGAAAGATTCTGAATCATGATCAAATTAAAAGAAGGAAACAGGAGATTGCCCAAACTGTATGGTTCATGTTTGATTACATTTTATCGTTTAAAATTCTAATTTCGAGAAACTCTGTCCTTAGGTTCAGTGGGCACCAAACGAGCCATTTAAACTAAACGACGTATTGGCCATTTATCATTCATTGAATTTGTCTTATTTCTAAAGGCAACCCCGATGGGGGATATATTTTAGGGCCTCTTAAAATTGTTTATAAATATAGTATTTTGTAGTTTGAGTATGATTAAAAACTTTGTGATTGTTAATTAAAAGTTTATCCCCAATGGTGGGTTCTTAGTTTGAGTCTCTTAATTTAATTTTTTTTTAAATAAAAAAAATAAATTAGAATATGAAATTATTGCATTTGAGATATACAGTATGTTTATAAAATTATTGCATTTTATAAAATTTTAAACATAGGAAAACATTAAAACATAGTAAAAGAGAAGTACAATTCATAAAAAGAGGAAATGCTTAATGGTATTCTCCAAATGCACAAATTAGGAGACAACGGTTTGGATGGAGCATCACCAATAGTATTGAAACAGGTCTCCTCTGACTCTGCAGAAACACGAGCATCAAGTGGAGATTCTGATCTCTCAGAATCAGATGAACTGAAGCTCCCACAACGAGAAGAAATCTCATCACCAGAGTCATTACGAGGGGAGGAGGAGAAACCAGAAAACGAGGATCCAGATGTTTCCGCAACAGAACAGCTTCTTCCTTATCTATAAGGTCATCTTTGTTATCCGCAATATCTCCATTCCCATCTTCAGGAGATTTAGCAGGATTAGAGAATATTGCTTCCTTGCTAGGCATATAAACTGGTTCTGGATGCACCAATACAGTTTCATCAGCAGGACTCTGTTCATTTTCTTCTATGGAACTCAGATCAGAATCACTTTTCTCATCTTCATTGTCATATATAATGGATGCAGGACGACATTCATCTTTGTGACCTTGCCGCCAGTGAATGATTTGACATTTCCCAGAACTGAGAAAAGAAAAACAAAATAAGTTCTAAAAACAAATTCTCAACCGCCAGTAAATTAAGAGGAGACCACTGACAGAAGCTAAGTCACAATCCAAAGAAAGCATGTATACGACTTCAAAATGAACATAATTAGTATATAAAGGGGAACATTACCACTTACTACAGATCAACGAGTCTCCAATCTTGCTTGCTGGGCTATCCTTTCCTAAGCAACTTTCATGATAAACTTTTGGACAGTCTCTGAAATAAGCAAGCACAATGAGGTGCACCATTAGATACATACATATAAACTACATGTCACAGAAGATTCACAAAACATTCATCTTGACGATCTTTTTTCATAACAAGATTGTTAATTTTCATGCAAAATCTTACATTAGCAAACTGAAAAAGACAATTTGGTAACTAATTAAGCTCCTAATCAATAAACCTAAAGAAAAAGGAAACACCTTTGTACATTTAATTACAGAATGATACACAATTGTCTCTCTACTCGAGTGCATTCACATGAAAGAATCATCAAGAAAACAAAATTGATTGAAAAAACTCTGAAAGAACACAACACAAACACCCCTTCATCACCAAAAAAACATAAAAACAAGAACATGCAAAGAAGAAACAAAAATCCTCAAACGAAAACAGCATTATGGTATCTTTCATCGGAGTTTAAGTAAGTGGTAGCTAAATCCGGTAATGAGAAGAGAGAAAGAGAGAAAAAGAGACTCACTTGAATTCACAGAGCATAAGGCTTCCTCCGTCTTTGCAGACGAAGCACCAGTCTTCGCACTCCTTGTCTTCCTCGTCGTCCTCCTCCTCCACAATCTCCACTACATCCATATCTCTCGCATTTGATAGATATATTGAAATTGAAACCGTAACAAAAAAAAACAAAAACAAAAACAAAAGAAAAAGGTTGAGAATTTGACAGACATTATAGTGCAAAGCTTAAACATTGTCACAGATACATATACTGCACGCTGCCTACCAAGCTAACTAAATTCTCCAGATGCACTTTAAGTATTGCTAAAGTTACAGAACTACATCTTATTATTTCCCTTCTAATCACTCAAATTAACCAAGTCTCACCAGGTAATGCAGTATAATCATAACTCTAGAACCAATACACACTTAATTCGGAAATAACGCAAAAGAGATATGAATTCACATACCAATACCGAACGGATTTGCAGCGAGAGCAACGAGTGGTGGCAAGACAATGGAAGACATTAGAGACGGCAACAGAAGAGATCTCAACAGAAGCCTCAAGCTCAGCCCTAGCAGCCCAATTGCTTCAACCTCATCCGAATTGAATCGACTCCAAACTCAAATATCTCGGAGTCGATTCAATTTTGTCCGATTCGCCTCCCCAGATTAAATCTCCTCCGATTCGGATCTCCTCCGACCCAATCGCCTTTGATTCCACAGCATAAACATATCATTCTCCTTCCTTTTATCAAAACTGGACTTCGATCAAGAGAGAAACTGCGAGAGAGAGAGACCGAGAGAGAGCGATGAAAGAAAGAACAATTTTTTTTTCCTTCTTCTATTTTTCTGTTCGGCCAACGAGCACTTGATAGGTACCGCCTCTTAGCACATAAACGAGTATGCAATATAAGGCCATCTTTATCGGTACATCTTTAGGGGTGTTTTTAGAATTTTTTTATTTGAAAAAAATTAAAAAGTATGCTAAGATCATAAAACATGTTCTTATTTCGGAATTGTTGTTAGTTGTGTTCTTGGTGTACGTGGCATTACGGGAGTGGTTAAGATTGAGAGAAGGACTAAAAAAATTTAGAAGAGAAGAAGGCTGCTTCCATCATCGCCTTGCCGGGTTTCAGCTTCCGATTTCTAGAACCCAGATACATGTTCGCATCTCTTCGTGCAGATTGCTAGAACCCAGATACATAATCAAAACGGAGTTCCGATTAATCAAATTCTGAGCTCTTCGTTGTCAAAGTTAAGCCTTACGTATCTCGGGTTAGTTTCTATGTTCCATTCCTTGTGTAGCTTTGAGATTTGTCAATGATCAGTGTTAAATTTGAAAAATTTGCAATTTAACTAAATGAGAATTTTATTGTAGATACCGGGACGAAGTGGAATTGATAATGGGGCTGGGTGTTCTTGTTCTCACAATCTATTGCGTCTTACTTGGATTATTGTTAAAAGACAAGATTTTGTGACTTGAGGAGTGCATTGATTCCATATACAGGTAATGAATTCATTCGATGCCAAAATGAGTCAACTAGGAAGATCTTACAATTGCAGATTGTTAGTGCCCTTCGATCCGGAGAGAGGCCTGGAGCGTCAGCTCTGCTTTTAGAGTTAACACGGGGAATTATTCACTTGGTGCCGATGATTTTCATGTTATTCTTAATTATTGTGCTCGATCACCGGATCCTGTGGTAAGTTGATATATCTTTAGGCTTGTCTTTTGGTGGATGATTAAACTTTGTTTGCACCTGTTTTTATATATGTTGCATAGTTTCGAGTTATCTATCACTGAAGTTTTGTTGTGGCTGTCTCTAACCTCAAGGCAGTAATTTGTTGTTCTGTAGTTTGTCATGGAGACTTACAGTGTAATGTGTAAAAATGAAATCAGTCTGGACAGCAGATCTTTTTGTTCATAGTACAACCTTTGAAGCGCTTCAATGGTTAACATTCGATGCGTACGTTACTATTATATAAACAAGACAAAATTAGAGTCACAAATCTGATGTATATATTTCTCGCAGGCCTTTGATCTCCGGACTTCACAAACCTCCTCCATCATTCCTGCAGCCTCTCTCAAGGTCAGTTCTTCAAGTCCCTTTGCGTAATTCACTTAGCTTGCAAAGCAAAGGCTTTTAAGAGTTTGGAGGTTTAAGAGTTTCGAAATTGGTGATTTGTTGTTGTTGTTGATGATGCAAAGCAAAGGCTTTTAGCTTTTTGTTTGTTACGTTAACTGAATTGGATTTTTAACAAGTGAACTAACTTTGTTTGAGGAGTTGGTTTTGTTTGGTGGATTAGCTTACATTTGAAAGCTTTTCTTTTTGGGAATGCAGGGAGTATGTAAAGAAGAAAGGGAGAAAAGATGTCCGTGTGAACTAAGCTTCGTAATTCAGCTCTTGTGTTGCTTTATTTTTGCCTCGTTTTAGCTTTGTATGTGTTAGATCTCTAGGCTTGTCTTGATCATATATACGAGAGGACAGTGATACTCTGATTATATTGTTATTTTATCAATACCTTTTGTTCGTTTTTGTAATGATGTGAATCTACGAGTAGGAATAAGTCTGATCAGATAAATATTTTAACATATCTATGGCGCTTAATGTTGCAGGGATTTGAGTTTGCACAAAAACCACCACAATGGTTACGTATCCTGCTACCACGAGACGATTTCTCTGCTCGAAGCCAACAGCTCTGGTCGACATTGACTTGCTGGAGAGCAAACTTCACTTCTCATCGATGATGTTGCAGGAATAATCTCCGCAGGCTGGACTCGATGCGTTGGCCCTGACCTGGATGCCATGAAAGCGTCGCTGATGCTCACTCAAAGAGGTCCTTGAAATTGCTTGAGAATGCTCTCCGTGACTACAAAGCACAGCTACAAAGCAGTTTTAAATGTTTTTTATAATTTTTATAATTTATAAGTTTATAAGTTTAAGAATATGATTAAGAATATTATATAATTGTAATAAGTTTAATTTTAATATTATATACCAAATTTATTAGATTTTATAATTGTTATATGTTTAATAATATTATATTATTAAATCATAAGATCTTATATATGTTCTCCTATAACTTAATTTTTAGCAAAAGATCTTAATTACTGATCTTAGATTATTTTCCTAATATATTTAATCTAAGAACACCAAAAACAGTTTTACCTATAAAGATGCCCTAAGAGGTTTTCTTGCATTTTTCTTGTTTAATCTGATTTTTTTTTTTTTTTTTTTCTTCAGCACTAAAACCTTCTTTAAAACTCTGCGTTAGGGATAACCTAAGTACCGAAATGGCATGGGCGTCCCAAATAAAGTTTGAAAAACTGTCTATTTTGCCATTCTACAAACAAAACTCTCTCGGACGGGAGTCCCCATGCTTCCTCTTTTCAAAATTTTTTCCTGAATCCAGCTCTTCCGATATGGATTTGAAGCCTTTTCTAGCCTTGTGCTAAGTAATGACACTCAGATCTAAGATTAAAATAGCCTTTGAGCAAAATACAATCCGCCGGTGAATTTGGCGAGACATTTTTCTTACAGCTTCCACCATGGACTTTTTGGTGAGACATTACGCTACTCACTTCTGTCTTTCTGCTAGCCACTGGCGTGTAAACGGTAAGCCCACCTGATCTCGGAAGTTTATTCTTGCACTGACGGATGATGAACACTTCACGGAAGGCTCTCCACTCTCTCGATCCACCGGAGCCAGCGGATCCACCAGATCCACCGGATGTATCTTCTTCATCTTACGCCGTGCTCTCCTTTGTTGCTCTCCGCCGAAGATTTTCTCCGGTGAGTTTGGTTTCTCCTCCGTGGTTGAATATGTCACCGGCGAGTTACTACTCCACACCCATGCATTATACCCGAAGCTACGTATACATAGTCCAGTGTCGTTCCCAAAAACAAACCGTCTTCCAGTACCGAAGCTTTCAGCCGCGTCTCACCCCCTCGCCAGTTCATGTGAATTTTCCGGCTCATGTTCTACATCCTTGCCTTTAGCTCTTTCTCGGGTTTGTCACCCAAAGAACCTTGATGTCTGTGGCTTCTCCTTTACTTTATTTTTGAAGATCCAATCACGACCACTTGCAATGAGTCGGAGATTTACCTTGGCTCACTTATTTCGACAAGACGATGCTCCTCCACCGGCAAGCATCCTCCAACAAGATCTACTTCATGAATCTTTTGTTGAGCCCTTGATGTTACCCTCCGATCTGCAAATCTCTCCAGATCGAGATGAGACTCTCTCTCACATCTTTGTGATACTCTCTACAGTGGTGCCGATACAACCTCTTCCATTGGAACCACTAGATCTAGTTGTATCTCCACGAGATGGCTGTGTAATCAGACCTCCCTTGCCGGCGTTCTTAAGAATTGCTCGGAGTTTGACTCCGCCGTTGATCGGCGTGCCTCCATCTATCCGCCATTTTCCTCAGACATGTGAGAAACTAGAGTTTCGGAAATGGTGCAAGACCATCAAAAATGTTTCGTGGGTCTGTATTGGACTATTTACTTTAAAGCCCATAAAAATTACTCTAAAAGTACAAGAGACGGTTACTCTAAAATTTTCTTCTAACCCTCGCTATAATCTTATTATTATTATGATTCCGGTTTTACCTTTTAATACATCTCTTAATTCACTTGAGAGGTATAGACGTGTAAGCCGAGACCTTCTAGTCATTATCAATGACATTCCGGTTTTAAGTAACCGAGAAAATTTTGATGTTGGTAGATTTGCTGCCTGCCCGCTATTGGACTCTATTGACGTTAGTAAGTGTGGTTTTTGCTAATGTTGCATTTAAGATCTCTCAATGGCTGTTAAAGGTAGCCATATGGTTTGTACAACTAACTAAGGATTTTGTTTATTCTCCTCTCCGATTGTGTCTTTTGGAAGGCCTAGTAATGGCAATTAAAGCTTTGTGCAATACAACACCTTCTCCAAGTGTCCTTTCAGGTTCTTGGTTTTCAAGACTTTCGTCTTGTCCAACGTGTGACCACCCTTTCCAGGGACCTTTGGTGCACGTACGGAATCCAAACACCGCATTCGTTCTTTTGCAACGTTTGCGGCAACGGTTATCACAGTGGCTGACTATGTGGCAGTGGTTGGTTATCCTTCACCTCGAGTGGCCTCACTTTGTTGGGCACCTCTTTATCTTTGGGACTTGTTGTCCCCTTTGTTTATCTTGTCACTTTTATGGTGTCAAGTCAAGCCTTAAAGCTTGTTTGTTGTACATCTCAACGTTATTGTTTGGAGCTTATGTTGTCCCCCTGTGTAAGTTTATTGGTGTATTTGGCTCATTTTCAAAGGAAGTTTGTAAACCTTTAATCTAATATAATGGAGTGTTTGATGGAAAAAAAAAAAAGCATGGGCGTCCCAATTTATTTTATTTCAAATTTCTTTCACTTGCACCTATTTTCAATACTTATAATACTTTCATATGTTTTTTTGCTTGTATCTTTTTTTTTATGACCAAACTGCCATGCAACTAATATTGGGTAACTTAGAACTAAGAATTATTCATCATTTATATGAATAAGGCACAGCTGTTAGATCACAATCATATGTAATATCTGAGGGCTGTGATTTGTTGGAAAAAAAACTAGATTTTGGCGGATGGTCTTCTCCGCCTTTCTCTCTCTTTCTCTTCCTCTTTTTTTTTTCTTTCTTTCTTGTCATTTATGTAGCTATTATCAATAAATTATATCAATCTTTTTGTACAATAGATTATGATTACATTTTTCCTATAGTTTAATATGCATTTTGCTATATTTTAGGTGAATAAATTATAATTATCCATTTTTAGCTGAATATTTGTTCATTGATAAGTGGATTGTAAATTATGGTATAGTTTATGGATTCTTACTTATGTTTGAACATTTAAAAAACATATGAAAACCTAATTAATTAAAATTTTGTGGCTTGGTAAATTAGTTATGAATAACTAAATTTAAAAAAAAAACAATATAATTATTGAAGGTCATTGATGAAATTTATTGACAAGTTTGTTGCATGTTCAAACATCTCCATAATTTAGGGTTTAGACTTTAGAGGTTATATAGATTTTTTGTCTATGTTTTGAGTTCAGGTTGTATGGTCTAATGTTCAAGGTGTAAGATTTTGGGGTTAAGGTTAAAAGTTTAGGGTTTAGGTATGTGGATGATGTGTTTTAATTCATGGTTTAGGATTTAGGGTTCAAGGTGTAGGGTTTAGGGTTTAGGATTTAAGGTTTAGGGTATAGGGTTTAGGTTGTTGGGCTTATATGGATTTAGTGTTTATGTGGTGTTATGGTCACGACCTATGGATATATCTAACCAAATTTTAGTGGTAGAGAGGGTGGATGTGCTTTAAAGTAAACCCTAAACATGGTGATGTTTTAGGGTTTAGAGTTTAGGATTTATGACTTATGTGGATTTAGGGTTTAGGATACAACGACAATATCAAATCCGTATATTCATGGTTATGTGGATACTAATAGAATTTGTGGGTTCTAGAGATTTAGGGTTTAAGATACAACGACAATATCAAATCCATATATTTGTGGTCATGTGGATACCAATAATATTTTTGTTATCTAGAGATTTATGGTTTAAGATACGACAATATCAAATCAATATATTCGTGGTCATGTGGATACCCATAGAATTTGTGGATTCTAGAGATTTAGGGTTTAGTACAACGACAACATCAAATCCATATATTCATGGGCATGTGGATACCAATAAAATTTGTGGGTATTAGTAACACATCAAACTTTGTTATCAAATCCATAACACATGGCCATAAATATGGTACTAACAACACATCAAATCCATATATTCGTAGGATACCAACCGACTTTGCGGGTTCTAGAGATTTAGGGTTTAGGATACAACGACAACATCAAATCCATATATTCATGGTCATGTGGATACCAATAGAAACCCATAACCACTGCGTTTGAATACAAAACATATTCATACATTAAGATTCATGATTTCCATCCAAGCCTATCCACTAAACTTTGATCACATGGTCATTAATCCTAATATGTCGACATATGCTTGTTGGACACAAGCACATGCTTTCTTCTTCTCAGTTACAAACATAACAATCAACCTAATACGTTTTTTCCCAGCAGCTACAATTGTTTCTTCTGATTTCATACATTTAGAACGAGCACATGCTTTATTCTGCTTTGATATTATTTAGTTTAGTTTGGTTGCTACAAATTATAACCATATGTACAAGGTAGCATGGATACCATTGGTGTTTTGTTCATACATATTCTATTGGTATAGTAATGTTTTGTTCTAAAGTTTCTTCTTTTGATCTCTCAATGATTTTAGATTTGTATGAATATGCCAAATTGAGAGAAAAATACAAAAAATTTGAATTTGTAATGAGAGATTCGAGTTTCCATCGGATTTGATGAACAACAATGAAGGAGAAAAAACAAGGAAACATAATTGGGGATCTAGGGTTTCGACGGCAGGTGGAAGAACTGGGAATTTGATGATTGAAGAATTGGGGATCTAAGGTTTGAATTATTTTTTATTTTATCTTTTACTTTGATTCTAAATAATAAATTTTAATACTTTGAATGAGGAGAAAGCGAAAGAAAGAGAAACAATAAAGAAGAAGAAGATGTGTTTGTTTGATTTATAAAAAAAAATCAAATATAAAAATATATACAAAAGAGGTGGGGGATCGAGAAAGTAAAGAGAAAGAGAGAGAGAGAGAGTTAGTTTAGTTAAGGGGAGGGGTAATATGTAATTTTAAAAGTATAGTTGTAGCATAAACTGGGTGTATGAGTGAGTACTTTGTATGAAAATGGGTGTGAGTGCAAAATTCCCATTCAAAAATTGACAATTCCGAATAAATCCATTTGGTTTCCGATGGTTTGTGTAAAAGGGTTTAAGATCTATTAGTATATTATCAAAATTTTTGTTCGGGTTTGGTTTGTCCAATTATTTTTGATTCGGTTTTGGATATTGAAATAGTATAATTATTTTGAAATGTTTAAATTTAAATAATTTTGACAATATGTCTAAAAACTTGGTAATATTTTCGTTATTTAAAATATTTGATCATATCTAGAGATTTATAATTGTAGTTTTGTTATTGGGTTATATCAAATATAAATATAACAAACATTTTAGATATATGACTATATTCTGGATATTTGGGGCACCCATTCAATTCTTTGGGAACAGTCTTGGTTCTCGGTTTGAAAATTTTCGCCATCAAAGAAGAGAACTGCATCTTTTATCTCTGTCATTGTAATCTTCATTAACACCATCAAATCTAACTCTGGGTTTATTAGTTTGATTGTTCTGAAACTCCAACTTAACCTTATTGTCTTTACTCTTAGGTAACGATATTGGTTTGATTTGATCATTTAATGCCGGTTTAAACTCATCTGCAAGCAAAAATTTCCTGAATTTTCCGCATTTCTAATTTCATTCTCGGAGACATAACAAACCTTGAAAGAGAATTTGAAACAATTTTTTATATAAAATGCAGAATCTGAGAAAGTTTGAGTGATTATTGCTGAGTAGTGATGATCCTAACGTAATGTTGTACCAACGATTAGTGATAGGTCTCAATTAGAGTTTCAAGAACAATGGATTCAGAGTTTATTAAAGCTCATACAAAGGTTTAGAACTATTGAATCATAGGAAAATGTAACAACCCGTCCTGTGGACCCCACTAGCCCCCCCCGGCTAACTTGCTAATAGGCCCAAACAACCCGTCCCACGGAATCCATTAGCCCCCGCTAGCTGCCCCAACAGACCGTCTGTGGACCCTGCTAGCCCCCCGCTAGCCGTCCCAAAGGACCCCAAGCTGGTCTTGCAGGGCATCGATCCTAACCCATCACTGTGGATGTCCTAATCCACCAATAGGTTATTGGTGCGTCAGGCGTTCCTCGAACCCTGGTCCCCACCCTTTAACAACTTTCCCACAGGACAAACTGTCACCCATTGGTGACAGTTTGTCTGTGAAAGTTGTAAAAGTGAGGACCGAAGAAGCACAATAACTCTGGTGGATTTGGATGAATAGTTCCTTTCCACGGTGAGGGGTTAGGATCGATGCCCTGCTAGGCCAATTTAGGGTCCGTTGGGGCGGCTAGTGGTGGGCTAGTGGGGTCCGCGGGATGGGTTGTCATATAAAAATCGATTTTTATTGTAACAACCCGTTCCGTGGACTCCACTAGCCCCCCCTTAGCTTGCCCCATAAGTTATTGGACAGGAACTATTCATCCAAATCCACCAGTAGGTTATTGGTGCGCCAGGCGTTCCTCGAATCCTGGTCCTTACCCTTTAACAACCTTCCCACAGGACAAACTGTCATCAATTGACCTGCAACACAAATCCTAATCAAAGCTCAATAATAACTCATTGAAAGAAAAACATAAAACCAAAAACTAAATACCAAATATCAAAAACCCTTCTCCAAAACCGACTTAAACCTTGTACCAAGCTAGCTCTAGGGAGAAGGGCTGTCACATCACATATAAACTACCCAAGGAAACTAATCCCTACCAAAGTGGAATTTCTAATAGCATCTCAAGATATGTGGGTGGGAAACGGTCTAACAGAAACTGCTCAAGCCCAACATCTCGGAAATACAACAAGACATGTCTCTTATATGGTCACATAGGTGGTCACATCACATATAAACTACCAAAGGAAACTAATCCCAACCGATGTGGAATATTCTAAAAGAACATTTCACTAACCCAACCGATGCACTGTTACAGTTAATTAAAGATATTCATTTAATAACCAACCATTGCACTGTTTAATTAATTTAAAAGGTTAAAAAAGTTAAACTAAAAAGTAAATCTTTGTTTCGGTAAAAACAAAGAAAAGAAGGAGAGAGTGTAGATGACGATTTTGGTTTAGAGTTTAGGATTTAAGGTTTATGGTATAGAGTTTAGGTTTTTGGGCTTATATTGATTCAATGTTTATGTGGTGTTATGGTCACGAGCTATAGATATATAAATCTATTAGAATATTCAGAGTGTGTTTATCAACTGATCTCACATTCTCAATATAGTAAAATATTGAATCCGCTGGAAATAGCTCACAATGAGAATGCATAACGAGGCCAATTAATGGGCTTGCCACATAAATTTTCTCTTCATTACAAATTAAATGATACACGTAATTTCTCTTCATTAATGGGCTTCCCATTAGACTTTAAATACATCACCGAGTCATTTTACGGTTACTACAAACTCCAATATCCACCTTCAAGCTTTCTCATCCAACCTTTTCTCATTTGTTCTCCTTCTCATTACCAAAGTTTCATCAAGATCGAGTATGGGGTGGTGGCTAAACGGAGTTGTTTGGATGATGATGTCGACGACCATCATTTCTCTTGTTAAAGCTGGAGATACCCTTTTTTACAACTGGAGGGTCACTTACGGCGACATCACTCCAACTAGTATGCCTAGAAGGGTACATTTTCTTCCAAGATCAACAAAATGGCTACTGGCTTCTTGTGTGTTTGAAATCATGCTTATATTTGTATTAACACACAGGGAATCCTAATAAACGGACTATTTCCTGGACCAGAGATTCGCTCACTCACCAATGACAATTTGGCCATCACTGTTCACAACGATCTAGACGAGCCATTTCTCTTATCTTGGTATGATCTATTTATCCTTCTTTAACGAGCTTCTATCAAGCCCTTTCCATTAAATTGTATGAAGGACACAATTTGCATGCACATATGCATGTGCCGTTTCTTCAAAATCTTGTTAATTTGTTGGGTATGATTAGTGAACACGTAAGATTTTCATGTTAATTACAATATCAACGATTTTATATAAAAAAAAGTGATACATGAAGGAATGGAGTGCACATGAAGAAAAATTCTTACCAAGATGGAGTGTTTGGGACGACTTGTCCTATCCCACCGGGCAAGAATTACACTTACAACTTTCAAGTCAAAGATCAGATTGGTAGTTACTTCTACTTCCCTTCCCTCGCCGTCCAAAAAGCGGTCGGTGGTTATGGTAGCCTCCGTATCTACAGCCTCCCTAACATCCCGGTCCCTTTCCCTGAACCCGCAGGAGAATTCACACTTCTCATAGGCGATTGGTATCGACGTGACCATAAGGTACATTTCTTAATTACCAACTAGTCATGTTTAATTAGTATCTTTCATTGACATTATATGATGACCATAATGGATTCAACATCCAGACTTTGAAGGCAATTTTGGATAAAGGAGGCAAGTTACCGACGGTGCCTGATGGAGTCTTGATCAATGGCCAGGGATTAAGTTATGTTTCTTCTCTCACCGTCGATAGAGGTTCATATTAAAAACTCTCAATATTACATTATGTTTACAAAAATTTGAGCATTCTCTAATCACTTTTGTTGACCAAATTGATAGGTAAAACGTACAGATTCAGAATATCGAATGTAGGGCTTCAAACCTCCCTGAATTTCGAAATATTAGGTCATCAGCTTAAGCTCATTGAGGTCGAAGGAACCCACACAGTCCAATCCATGTACACCTCACTCGACATTCATGTTGGTCAAACTTACTCTGTCTTGGTCACCATGGACCAACCTCCCCACAATTATTCCATTGTCGCCTCAACAAGATTTATCTACGTACAACATACGACCGGATACAATCTCCACTACTCCAACTCCAAAGGCCTTAAAGTTGTCCCTGCCCGACGACCTGAACCAGATGATGTAGAATGGTCTATCAAACAAGCCCAATCCATTAGGACCAACCTAACTGCGTCGGGGCCAAGGAACAACCCTCAAGGCGACAACCATTATGGTAAAATGAAGATTTCAAGGACTTTGATATTGGAAAGCTCAGCGGCCCTTGTGAATAGAAAGCAACGTTACGCCATAAACGGTGTATCGTTTGTGCCTTCGGATACTCCGTTGAAGCTGGCGGATTATTTTAAGATAAAAGATGTTTTTAAAGTTGGAAGCATCCCTGACAAGCCGAGAAGAGGAGGACGGATGAGGCTAGACACGGCAGTGATGGGAGCACACCACAATGCCTTTCTTGAGATTGTCTTTCAAAACCGTGAGAAGATTGTCCAAAGTTACCACCTCGATGGATACAACTTTTGGGTCGTCGGGTAAGAATAGTAAGCTAAATCATACTTAGAGAATTACATGAATGCGTAAATGGTCGTTGACGTCCGTGAGTTGTCCACAGGATCAATAGAGGAACATGGTCACAGGCGAGTAGACGAGAGTATAACCTCAAAGATGCTGTTTCTCGCTCCACTACTCAAGTACGTAAACTTTTTCTCCATATCTCTTCTAGGATCAAAATAGAAAGAATTGACCGACTTTGATCTCAAATCTGAAAAAGTGTTTGGGTTTGTCGTAGGTATATCCAGAATCTTGGACTGCTGTATATGTGGCATTAGACAATGTGGGGATGTGGAATCTAAGGAGCCAGTTTTGGGCGAGACAATACTTAGGTCAACAATTTTACCTTCGAGTTCAATCTCCAGTACGCTCTCCCAAAGATGAATACCCTTTGCCCAAAAATGTTCTTTTGTGTGGTCGGGCCTCCAACAGATCACATCACTCCTAATTAGATCCTCAATTGGCATGACTTGTTTCATACACTAATCTTAAATTTTATTTGATAACATAAAGTACGAGAGATTATTTTCTGCACAAGCCAACACAAAGACCTTCAGAGTGACTTTACTAAAAATATGTTGTTACTTTTTCAGTTATCAGATAATATGGGTTTCAAACGCAGTCGTTTTCATGCTCTGTTTTTTTTTTTTTGTTCTGTCTCTCTTCCCTTTATATAAGTTAGCCCTTTCGATCTAACAAAGGAACTAAAAAAAGAAGGATCAAAAACATTGAGAAATGGCGAATGGGTGTGAGATTTGCTGTGAAATAATGATCGCCATACTCATCCCTCCTCTCGGGGTATGTCTGAGGCATGGCTGTTGCACTGTACGTCTCTCTCTCTTTTTTGTTTTGTCTGTTTTTCAGTCAAGAGCTTTATACTATTTATGTAACTGTCAAAAAATTTAACGTGCAGACGGAGTTCATGATATGTCTGATCCTAACGCTTCTGGGATACGTACCGGGCATCATCTACGCACTCTATGCAATTGTGTACGTGGATCGTGATCAATTCTTCGATGAGTACCGTCGTCCACTTTTTTACGCCCAGTCACCTTAATTTATGCGTTTGCTCTTGTCTTTTTATATAATTTTTTTGCTTCTTTTGTTGATTTCGTCTTATTCCATTATTTGATTAAAGATTCATCAATATGTTTGAGGTTTTCTTCTTCTTTCTTTATTAAAAACTCTCGTTTGTCTTGGTCACGCATTTCTTCTTTAACAATAACACACACTTTTGTCTGCATGATTTGTTTATTTCGTTAGAATCAAAATAAAACAATAAATCAATACAGAAGCCAAAAAAGAAGTTTTTATTTTATAAACTACAGAATCGGTCAGAAGTCAAGGTCCGATGGTACGTGTAGAGGCGACACATGTCGGAAAAAGACACTTTCGTGCAACAAACTCTCACAAAAATAATGGATTTAATAAACAATAATGAAAAGAGATGTCCAATCATCTTTTAAAGCTCTGTTTTCCCTCGTTATCACATAAACGGATACTGCGGATCTTTGGGCAATCATGAAATGGTTGTAGTGACCAGGCTGTCAGGAGATGGTTATAGAATCATGAAGCTTCGTTCTGTGACGACTTGTTTGCATGATTCAAGATCTATGTGAGTTGGTTGTTATAGCTAGCTAGGAAAGTGATGGGATGAAAGAACTAGAATGGGACATAGATATTGGAGAAGCTTTTTTTAACTGATTGTATTGTGAAACACTGAAACTAGCTGTTGTATGCAGCTTCTTCTGTTAGATAAGAAAGCAGTGGATCCATATTTTTATCTTTTAACTTTCACAATTTCTTGAAACAGAGAAGATATTACAAACAATATTAAAGAACTTAAATGGAACAACAAAGAGAAGATTCCTTGTCAATGCCGTCCATAATTGAAAGTCGTAATACAATTCTTTATCTTTCACAATCTTGAAACAGAGCAAATAAATACAAAACAGAGTTTTTGACTATTTGAAATTGGTGACCAAAAAAGAAAAAAAAAAAAAAAAAAGACTATATGAAATTTATACAAATTCAATTTTTATAGAAGAAACAGAAAATTACATAAATCATTGTGAATACGTAAATCACGCAGCTTACAAAAGAATAGCGAGGATGAAAGAAGAAGCAGCACCAATATAGAAGGAACTTGGCAACATCACCGTTGAAGCTGAGGAGCTTGTTGTGTTGCGAGGTCCTCCACTGTATCTCACCCGTTTCTTCATCACCACTGCGAGGTTCCTTGAGCCATGCTCATCAGCTGAACACAAAAGAAAGGTCTGAGAGAAGAAGAAGAGCAATAAGATGGAGAAGAGTAGCATGCGTCTGGCTTTGATCGTCTCACCCATCTTTTTAGTTTTGTGTTTTGCTTAATTCTAATGGATGTGTGATGATTATATAGATAGAGTTAGGAAGAGAAACTTGTTTTATTAAATGAAAAAAGTCTTATTAGTTGGGTTATTAGATATATACGCAGCCTAGCCTAGTGGATGATGGGGTTGAGCTAGTGTTGCAGTCTTGACCAATTTGATATAGAAAGGGTCAAACAAATCAAAGAAAAAGCCATTTCAAGGACAAAACGTGCAAATGGAAGAAAAAAATAGAAAGAAAACGATTTGAAACGATTTGAAACTATAGAATAAAAAAGTTATTTTAGGAAATTGTGTGATTTAAAAATTGGGGAATGAATGGCCTATGCCCATGGAGAGGGGAAGCTACGAGGCAATTTGGACATGGTCTCTTCTTTGTCCAAAATTGACGACTCCACTTCATTTTTTGTCTGCCAGCTTTGATCAAAGTGCTAATAAAGGAATAAGCTAAGTCCACACAAAATGTGGCCTACTAAGAGTTTTGTATGACTCGAAGCATTTATTTATAAGAGCCCGGTGCTTCAAACTTCAAAGCCCCATTTCAGGTTTGTCAACAAAGAAAACATTCTGAGCCCATGTCTACTACTCGCTGTCAAATAAGTCTTTTTTGATCACACATAGCTTTAACTAGCTAAGGTGGCTTATGTCTGTTATCCAATTTTAGGCTTCATTCCAATGAAAAAAAAGATCTACAAAACAAGAGAATAAGACAAAAGACTCGACCAGCATCTAGGGAAGACTCACTCACGAGGTACATCTTCTTGTAATCATGGTTTTCTGCTTCGATATGCAAAGGCTTTTTGTGGATTAGAAACATATCCGCAAAGTCACAGGACGGCATGTGTCCGGTCTTAACAAATCTGATACCCCCATTCTTAGGAGACCAATTGAAAGGAATTAAAAATCTACTAGATATTTTAGTATGGGATATGAACTTTTGGACAATTCCTAACACAATTGACATCAAAGCAATATGTTAGGTAGTAATTTAGAAATCGATAGGAGAAGACAATAGTACAAAATACAGCGATACTACAAAGTTTATACGATGAACATTGTCAATGAATGCTACCAACAATGTTACATAGGCATATACTACAAAGTTTGGTAGTATGTTGCAGCGCACATAAATGAATCCAATAATATGCATGTCAACCAATTCTGATCATCTCTTGAAATCGTCTTTAGAAATGAAATACAAAATTCAATTTTTGTAGCTAGACGTAACTACCATGCATATTTTAGTCTAGACATATTAAATTTAAACCGATATTAAAAGAAAAACTACACAAAATGTACTATTGAAACTTTTTCTTTAATTTTTATTTATTTATTTAAATTCAATGTTTTAACAATCTTGTGGCCAAAAGAGCCAATTAGTACATTTACATAATCCATATAATCTTGAGCCGGGCATGTCTCTCCAGTTTATGATTCAAAAATGAAAGGGTTGGAAAATAAACTGATAATCAAATATGTCAAGTCATTGGTGAAGTCTCATAAATTGATGAAAATAAGGGGGGAAATATTTATAAAATAGGAAATAAATAAAATAGATAGAAAGAGATAAAAGAAAAGATGAAGTTGGTGATGAGGTGTTAAAGATGCAAACAAAGAAATGAGAGGCCTCAATTTTACTTAGCCTCAAAACCAACACTCTTAAGGAGGTAGAGAGAAGAGAAGAGAATAGCCTCGCACCTTATCCTATCCTCTCTTTCTCTCTCTAAAAATCTCTTTTGTTTTCTCTATTTTCTCAATCACTATTTGACCCCTCTCGTCTCTTATTCCCTTTTACTTCCACATTGTCACCACACCACCACAAGTCTCTCATTTTTATATATACTACACACATATCCAACAACCCTTCTCTCTTCTTCTTCTATCTTCTTCTTGCTCTCTTTCTCACCCTTCATATCTCTACTTATTCAAAATACACTCTACTTTAGGGTGTAATTCAATCTAAGGCTTAGTTTTGAGTTTTCTTGATCAACTTCAGAATCATAAGTCTTTATATGTGAATTCGTAATGGCTCCTAAAGCAGGGAAAACTAAGCCACACAAGAACAAAGGAGAGAAGAAGAAGAAAGAAGAGAAAGGTTGTCAATATTGCATACAACTAATACCATTATTCAAACTTTTTTTTGCATATGCTAAAATTCATTTTGGTTGCTCCACGCAGAATGACAAGTCAAGTTTTGCTTTCTTAGCTCTTTTATTTGTTTTGATAAATATATATAAAATTGTGTGGTTGTGCAGTTTTGCCCACTGTCATTGAGATAAGTGTGGAAACACCAGACGAATCCCAAGTGACACTCAAGGTTTGAGCTTAATACACACAAAATAAAACATTGAAGCCAATTGAATATGGGATATGATTCTCTCGCTATCTCTCTCTCAAGTTGTTGATGATGATGATGATGTTTTTGGTGATAGGGTATCTCCACAGACAGAATCTTAGATGTAAGGAAGCTCTTGGCGGTCCATGTCCAGACCTGCCACTTCACCAACTTTTCTCTCTCTCACCAGGTTTCTCTCCTTCACTTCATCAATCAAAACAACATTAATGAAATGGCCTTTTTCCATATCTTTTTCTCACAAACTTGTTGAATTCACAAAGAAAAAAATAAAATAATAAAACGTAACGTATATGTACTAAATGGGCCCTAGGCCCAAATAGTGTCGGTTATATAGCTTTTTCTATCTGACATTTGCCGCCGAGACTGATTGTTTTCTGCTGTAGGTGCGTGGCACTAGACTCAAGGACTCCGTTGACATCGTATCGCTTAAGCCCTGCCACCTCACCATCGTCGAAGGTAATCTTCTTTGATCTAACGGTCTATGTTCCTCCTATTGTATTTTACTTCCTAGGGTTAGCCGCAGGTGATTCTAAACCCTTTTTAATTTTTTTTTTTTTTTGAATTCGCAGAGGACTATACGGAGGAGCAAGCCACCGCGCACATACGGCGGCTCTTAGACATCGTCGCTTGCACCACCGCATTCGGTCCGTCGAAACCGCCGGTGATTCGTACACCTCCGAAGGACTCTGAAAAGAAAGAGTCGAACTCGACTGAGGGAGATTCTCATGTCGATAAGGATGCAGTTATTTCAGGTTCCGGTCTCAGCCCTAAGTCTCAGGCGGCGGAAGGCGCTGATAAGGGTGAAATCAACATGTGCCCACCGACTCGTCTCGGGCAGTTTTACGAATTTTTCTCCTTCTCTTACCTTACTCCTCCGATTCAATGTGAGTTTATTTTTTTACTAATCTGTTAGTCGAATTGTCCTGAGTTTTGATCGATCGTATAATGTTTCGGATTCTTAATTTTGCCAGATATTAGAAGGTCTGTTCGTCCATCTAAAGAGGATAAAGGATTAGATGATTTGTTTCAAATCGATGTAAGATGCGACTCTTTCTCTTTTGAAGCTATATGAGTAGGAATTTGGGAAGTGTGACTTTTAAGTAATTTTGCTACAACCATTGTTTGTCAAATGCAGGTTAAAGTTTCAAGTGGGAAGCCGTTTACTGTTAATGCAACAAGAACAGGTTTTTATCCAGCTGGAAAACAGCAACTCCTCTGTCACTCCTTGGTTGAGCTGCTGCAACAAATAAGCCGACCTTTTGATGCGGTAAGTTTTGGAGATATATTCCTAAAAAGTTTACCTTTTATGGTTTTCTGCCTTCTGATTAATTGCGGTGATATGTGATTGTGGCTGTAGGCTTATGATGCTCTGATGAAAGCTTTCATTGAGCACAATAAGGTACGTACCTTATATAGTTTCACTGGTATTCTATAGTTTGATCATAGGAAACTTCAACATAATAATTATTGTTAATCATTTTTCAGTTTGGCAACCTTCCTTATGGTTTTCGAGCAAACACTTGGGTAGTTCCTCCGGTTGTTGCAGATAGCCCATCTACTTTTCCATCACTTCCAGTGGAAGATGAGACTTGGGGTGGGAATGGTGGTGGGGTGGGACGGTCTGGTAAGCATGAGCGAAGGAAGTGGGCAAAGGAATTTGCGATTTTGGCAGCAATGCCCTGTAAAACACCTGAAGAGAGACAGGTTCGAGATAGGAAGGCCTTTCTACTCCACAGTCTATTTGTCGACGTTTCAGTTTTCAAAGCAGTGGAAACTATAAAAAATGTACTAGAGGGTAATCAGCGTTCACCAAAGGATCCTGCTGCATTGGCTTTCCATGAAGAAAGAATAGGTGATTTAATTATAAGGGTGGCTAGAGATGATCCTGATGCAAGTGCCAAGCTTGACAGAAAGAGTGATGGGACCCAGGTTCTAGAGATCTCTCAGGAAGAACTTGCTCAAAGAAATTTACTGAAAGGGATCACTGCTGATGAGAGTGCGACAGTTCATGTAATTTTTTAGCTTGAGCTGCTTTTTTAGCTTGCTCTTGTTGGATTTTTCCTGAGATTTACTTTGATCATATAGGATACGTCTACCTTGGGGTGGTGGTTGTAAGACACTGTGGCTGTACAGCCATTGTAAAGGTTGCTCCTGAATTTAACTTGAATGGTGGCCACATCCTACAAGATATTGACATTGAAGACCAATCTGAAGGAGGTGCAAATGCACTGAATGTAAATAGGTAAAATATTTGGTCTTAGTGGTTTGTCTACAAGTTTCAAGCAAAAAGGCATGTTCATTTACTCACGTGTGTGTTGCTGAACATATGGCTTGGCATGATCTAAAAATTTGTGACATTTTGGCATATGATATGTGGATTTTGAAATAGAGGTATTCAGAGAGCTTTTTCTGGATATCATTTTACAGCTTGAGAACTCTATTGCACAAGTCGTCAACGCCAAGAACACCAAATGCAGACTTGGAACAAACACGTGTTGCTAAATCGCTTGTGAGGAAAGTATTTGAGGATAGTCTGAAGAAATTGGAGACTGAACCCTCAAGAAATAGTAAGCCTATAAGGTGGGAATTAGGAGCTTGTTGGGTGCAACATCTGCAAAATCAAGCTTCAAGTAAAAGTGATTCTAAGAAAACTGAAGATGCCAAGCCTGAACCAGCTATTAAGGGTCTTGGGAAGCAAGGTGCACTGCTGAAGGAGATAAAAAGGAAGATCGATGTGAAAGCTAACAAGACTGAACAGGGCAAAGAGGACACTGACAATAAATCAGAAACTGGGGATCAAAAGGAACTCGAGAGACAAAATGAGGAAATGGAAAAGGTGTGGAAAGAACTAGTGACAGAAACTGCATATCAGCGCCTTAAAGAATCAGAAACTGGTTTTCATCTCAAGGTTTGTCTGTTTCTCCTGCTGATAAAATGTAATATTTGAGGCTAGTAGTAAGTGATGACTCATCTCTGGTATCTCTTTAGCCTAGTTTGTTTTTATGAATCTTACCTTGTGTTCTTCCTCTCCATGAAACTGCCCTGCAGTCACCAAAAGAGCTGATTGAGATGGCCCGCAAATACTACGCTGATACTGCTCTTCCAAAATTGGTCAGTTGTTTTGGATCTTTATGTCTTATTTAGGGATAATTCTTAATTTCTCATAAACTTGAACTTGATATGTTGCAGGTGGCAGACTTTGGATCTCTTGAACTCTCACCCGTCGATGGGAGAACTCTAACAGACTTTATGCATACCAGAGGCTTGCAAATGCATTCCTTAGGGAGAGTGGTAACCATTTCATCTCATAGTCTTTGGTACCCGCTCTTGTCAGAATAGATGGTAGAATGTGCTTATGTATAGAAAAGCAAAGTGCCCCATTTCTTTTAGGAATCAATCTTTTCTCCTCTCATTTTAGGTCGAGTTGGCTGATAAGCTCCCTCATGTGCAATCCCTCTGTATTCATGAAATGGTTGTTCGGGCATACAAGCATATACTGCAGTCTGTTGTAGCAGCTGTTGAAAACACCGCTGATGTGGCCACCTCAATAGCAACATGTTTAAATGTCTTATTGGGAACACCGTCTGACACTGAGAGTATATATGATGAAAAGATAAAGTGGACCTGGGTGGAAACTTTCATTTCCAAGAGGTATGGGTGGGATTGGAAGCATGAAGGCTGCCAGGAACTGAGAAAATTTGCCATTCTTAGAGGATTGTCACACAAGGTCTGCGACTGGCAATCTGATTTGTTTTCAGTGATGACAATCTAACCTGATATTCTCATATGTTGCTTCACTTATCGTTTCAGGTTGGACTGGAGCTTGCTCCTAAAGACTATGAGATGGACACGTCATTTCCTTTTAAGAAGTTCGATATAATCAGTATGGTTCCTGTGTATAAGGTACCATGCATAACTATCTTACTGTAGTAATCAGCTATAATGAAAAAGTGAATTGGTTCAGTTACTTAAAAGCATTGCTCTTGTGTGCAGCACGTAGCTTGTTCTTCTGCTGATGGACGCACTTTGTTGGAATCATCCAAAACCTCTTTAGATAAAGGCAAACTGGAGGATGCTGTCAATTATGGCACCAAGGTATAATTGATATCTTTCTCACTCTCATTTATATACTAACCATGTAGCGGAGGCTTTCTATTTATAGTCTAAATATATTTCTCCTTATATATTTACTATTTAGCACTCAACAAATCAACCCTTCAGCTTAATACATAATTTGGTTCTGACACTTTCGTTTCACACGGATTTATTAATTTTTGTTCAAACGGTCTAACTAAGCTGATATTTTGGGATGAACTCGATAGGCATTAGCGAAGCTTGTAGCAGTGTGCGGCCCCTACCATAGAATGACCGCTGGAGCATATAGTCTTCTCGCTGTTGTGCTGTACCATACTGGGGATTTTAATCAGGTATCTTCTTTGACAGAAATTTGGACCATCTTCAAGGCATCGTTTAATTAACCTACTTTCTTAGCAGAAAATATTTCTGCAGCACTAACCAGTTTTAATTTCTCAGGCTACCATTTATCAGCAGAAAGCACTCGACATAAATGAAAGGGAGCTTGGACTTGATCACCCAGACACAATGAAAAGCTACGGCGACTTGGCCGTCTTCTATTATCGTCTTCAGCATACAGAGTTAGCCTTGAAGTATGCTCTCTCTATTTCCCAAAGCCAAAGACTACAAATTTAATTGTTACGATTTGCTTGCTAATATGTTATCCTTGTTGTAGGTATGTCAACCGTGCATTGTATCTTTTGCATCTAACATGTGGACCATCACATCCAAATACGGCTGCCACTTATATTAACGTAGCAATGATGGAAGAGGGTATGAAGAATGCCCATGTGGCTTTAAGATACCTTCATGAAGCGTTAAAATGTAACCAGAGGCTACTTGGAGCTGATCATATCCAGGTTGGTTTTCTTAAGAAAGGACATGTTTGGTAAATGCTTTTAACTCCACGACCTGTCAATGTCTAAAGACAGCGAATTCCCATGCCATGAAGGCTTGGTCTTAATAAGTAAATTTTATCGTGGAAGCTAAATGGTGTGCTAAAACATGAATTTGCTTCTGATGTTTCTTTTCAGACTGCTGCAAGCTACCATGCAATTGCTATTGCTCTCTCTCTGATGGACGCATACTCCTTGAGCGTCCAACACGAGCAGACCACTCTACAGATTCTACAAGCAAAACTAGGCCCTGAGGATCTTCGGACACAGGTGCTTAGTTAGATACGATCTACAGGTAGTTTTCAGTTAAAAAGTGTTTCTAATGCTCTACAACTGTGTTAGGATGCGGCTGCGTGGCTTGAATATTTCGAGTCTAAAGCTCTGGAACAGCAAGAAGCTGCACGAAATGGTACTCCAAAGCCAGACGCCTCTATTTCAAGCAAAGGCCATCTCAGGTATCGAAACATTATTTTTTTACAGTTTTACATATTTTTTTTATATACTCCTGCGTTTCATTATATAGCACTGTCTTCGAAATGCACATGGGTGCCAAAAGATATAAATAGAACTGACTACCATAAATGAAATTTAAAATGCAGACCTGTCTAGACCACTAGTACAAATTTCTATCTTGCGTAAATCTTGTCCTGAGTGATATAACCCGTGAGCTTTCTTCCCAATAACAGTGTATCAGACCTGTTGGATTACATAACCCCGGATTCTGGTATTAAAGCGAGAGACGCTCAAAGGAAAGCTCGCCCAAAGGTTATATTTGTTTTCCTCTGACTTTATTCATTTTTTTAGTTTAATGCTCGCATTATTTAGGCGTGACAGATATTTTGTTTTAAATGTTCATTCAGGTCAAAGGAAAACCAGGACAAAGTCCAGGACCTGTCTCCGAAGAAAATCAGAAAGATGATGAAATTCTGAGTCCGGCTCCTATAACTGGGGAGAGTTCAAGTGATAAAGAGAACAAATCCGAAGCAAAATCTGAAGAAAAAAAGGTTGAAAAAATTGATATGGAACCTCAAAACCAGATGAAGTTGGTTAAGCCTGAAGCCACAGTCCAGGAGGATGATGACTCAGACGAAGGATGGCAAGAAGCTGTCCCAAAAATCGTTATCCTTCTGGGCGTAGAACTCGGCCCAGCCTGGCAAAGCTGAACACAAACTTCATGAACGTGACCCAGCAGACATCAAGAAGCAGAGGAAAATCCACCAATTTCACATCACCGAAGACTAGTTCTATTGAGCTTTCAATTTCTGTTGATGGTTCCACTTCTTCGCATGCCTCGAAGATGTCTGTAAAGAACACGAGTTTGAACAGAAAGCAAAACAGTTCCAATATAGTGGGAGAAAGACCAGTCAATGATAAACCAGCCAAGGCAATCCCAGCTGGCACTGAACACATCAACAAGCCAACTCCCATGGTGAGTCCTGTGAATGTCAAAGCTGGAAAACTGTTTTCCTATAAGGAGGTTGCACTGGCACCCCCTGGAACGATTGTAAAATTAGCTGCAGAGCAGTTGCCGTCAGAAGAAACAAAATCCCCAGAGATTATAGATACGGCAAAAGTTGCAGTAGATGGTCCTCAAAAAGTTAATGCTCAGGATGATGAGAGCGAGAATAAGCATGTGGCTACAGAAACGGAAGCAGAAAACACTGATAGCGGTGAGCGAGGAAGGGTGGTTGTTGGTGGAGCAGACTTGACGAGTTCACCCAAAGAAATCAAGTTTGTGGAGGCCGTAAAGGCAGCTGAAGAAACATTTCCAACAGAGACAGCCGTATCAAATACAAGACAAGGAAAAACTGAGAGTGAGAGTGCACCAACGTCTGGGGATTCAAATGCATCGCTCTTGAATAACTCACCAACACCAAAAGATCCAAATGGTAGTGGATCAGCAATTGGAGTAAAGCTCCACAAGGATTTATCTGATACTGAACTGAAAACAGTAGATGGCGAAACAGATAAACTGCCTAACGGAGACTCGAGTCCAAAGTCATCAATAGCTGCAGATGGAGAAAAGCAAGACGCATGCGAAGCACAAAAAGAGATGAGCAAGAAGCTCTCTGCTTCTGCGCCGCCGTATACCCCAACAACCATTCCAATTTTTGGATCGATTGCAGTTCCTGGATTCAAAGACCACGGTGGAATCCTTCCCTCTCCATTGAATATGCCACCAATGCTTCCTGTTAACCATGTCCGCAGATCAACTCCTCATCAGTCTGTAACAGCTCGAGTTCCCTATGGACCTAGGCTCTCAGGTGGTGGTTACAATCGATCTGGAAACAGGGTTCCGCGTAACAAACCAAGCTTCCCCAGTAGCACTGAGTCCAATGGTGAGGCCAATCAATTCAATGGCCCAAGAATAATGAACCCCATGCAGCTGAGTTCATACCAAGTCAACCTTGGGTTTCTAATGGGTATCCAGTGCCACCAAATGGCTATTTAGCATCCCCAAATGGAGCAGAAATAACACAGAATGGGTACCCGCTGTCGCCTGTAGCAGGTGGATATCCGTGTAACATGTCCATTACACAGCCTCAGAATGGCATTAGCATACATGCACCACTTTCTTTGGAGGAATTACCTGGTGCTGAAAGCTCTGAGGAGAAGAGCGGAAGCGAAGAAGAAAGCAACAACGAGAAAAAAACTGGAGAGGAAGAAGTCATTGCACAAGCAACCACAGATACACTTGAAAATGGACATTTGACAGTAGGTGAAGTAAAAACCACATCACATGAGACCTCTGATGGGAAAAATGGAGAACTACAGGGAGGCAAGTGCTGGGGAGATTACAGCGATAATGAAATCGAGCAAATTGAAGTTACAACATGAAGAAGCAACTGTCTGTCACTGAAGTATTAACATTGAGGCTAAAGGAATGGAGAAACATTTTGGCTCCATTGATGAGGTTGAGGTACACAATCATCATAGTTGAAAAAAGCATTTTTACTTGTGAATGTTGTGTTGTAGCGCAGGACCAAGGCTCGTCACT
Source organism: Camelina hispida (assembly GCA_023657505.1). Taxonomy (NCBI): domain Eukaryota; kingdom Viridiplantae; phylum Streptophyta; class Magnoliopsida; order Brassicales; family Brassicaceae; genus Camelina; species Camelina hispida. The sequence continues at coordinate 7,590,904 of CP094635.1, read as the reverse complement.
CCTGCTTTAACAACTTTTCTCCTGCTTTCAGTTTTTGGTTTCCGTGGCTGAAAACTAGAAATTATTCAACTCCTTAATAAAGATTTGTCCCTTTGTGTTTTCTCTTTCTTTGGTATAGATAATAGCTGTAAGACAATTGTGTTTGGCCATGTCTAGTTTTCTCTAGAAAAGAACACACAACGGCTTACTGGTTTCAGTTCAGCTCGTTAGAACTAACTCATGGCCTCCCAAAAAGAGAAAACCGTGAATGTTAATTCCTTGTATTTGGGAGCTTGAGGATTAGATTTTATAAAAGCTTCACTAGATTACACATTTCTTGGTTGATTGCACAGCATATACTTAACTGATGAAAACATGATCAACTAGCAAGAAAAAGATAGGTCCATGTTCAACACAGAATAAATACATTATGAGAGCTTTTGTTCTGTAAACAATGGTTCCAACAATTTTGACAGCAACTCTAACTATGTTGTAACAATACTACTAAGAAGAAGGCTGCTCCGCCGACATTCTTGAATGTTGTTCCAGGTATTCCTTACTGTTCATCTCCGTTAATCTGCAGCACGCATTGGAAATAATCAGTCCAGGCTATAAATTAGAGTAAACCCAACAGTTGCTCAGTGGTACCTGCTAATAGTGCGGTCTTTAGCAAAACCAAGTTCATTGTCCACGCAAAGGTCGAGATCATCACTCTTCCTTGATCTTGAAGAGGTTCTAGGTGCTATTTGCTGTGCATCAGAGATTGTCACTATTCTCTCCAGCAGTTCTAGAGGGCTACCCTCTGCCGTGCACAGTAGCCTAGCCTTGGTCTCATACATCACCTGTTAGTAATCTCAACCATTGGGCAAGCAATTTTACAAAAAGAGATTGAATATAGAAATGAGAGATCAAGTGAGATATACATCAACCAGAGTCACAAAGCGGTAAGCTGCGGTCCTATTGTGGAGCCCGAAAATGGGTACACCTTCCAGAGCCAAAGTATGAAACTTCTCTGCAATGAAATTTGCATCTCAAGACTAGGCAGTGTGTAAGAAACTTAGTGCAATGAAAATAGTATGATGGCTCTGGGGTTAGACTTACTGAATAATCCGAGATAATCAGCTGCGCCTAGGGGTCTATCACACAGCTCTTCAAAACGAAAGTAGGCACATCCATCAGCAGCCAGCGGAACCTGGTGTACAACAAACAAAACAAAATCAGAAAAAAAAAGATAGATGGATATCAGATAAGGTTTTTATTGGAATGGCATTTGAAGGTTTCCGGACAATCAATCAACAGAATCCATGCAAAGCACTCTTCAGCACAAAATGGTGAACTGCAAGTTAATACATCTGTGAAAGAAGAAGCATAAAATACCTCCAATTTCCTCCCCATTACTACTTCAACCACCTGAGGACCGGCTGGTTGATCGCCAACCAACAGCTGAAACTTCTGTTTAATAAGACCAGAAATATCCTTTCCAATAAAGTAAAATCCCTCTTCAGCCTGCAGTCAAGAGTATATAGCTATAAGATTGTGATCACATTGCAACAAAACTAAGACAGAGTTACTGAGAGAGCGAAATCACATACAGAGGTCAGTTTCCGATAGTCCACCGATGAACCGATCTCACGAACCACACATCTTTCCTACAACAGTTACTTCTCAGTATCAGTTACGCAAGGTAATGGATCACATGAAACAAGTTCAGCGCGTTGATAGTAACAGGCCCTTTCATTTGCATACCTTTAATGTAGAAATAAACGGAAGGAATAGGTCCCTCTGTAAACCCCTTTCATAGAGATTATCTGGAGCACGGTTTGATGTAGCAACAAGAACCTAAACTTGCTTTCAGTTACCGACATGAACAAACTATTAAATAACTGCAGGTTTAGGTCCAGTAGCTTACAAGAGTTAGGAAAAATGAAGGTTGTATAGATTCTACTTACAATGCCATTGTTAAACAAGTGTCTAAAGAGACGGTTTAGTATCAGAGCATCAGCCACGTCATTGACCTATACATGAAGAAAGCTATAAATTAAGGCGAGTTACCCTAAACAAAAATGTTATGAAGAATAAGCGTCCAATACCATGAACTCATCTAAGCATAGAAGTATAGCCTCGTCAGCTATTTCAAGGCCAACGACTTCAAGTGGATCTTCAAGACCCTTGTGCTTCTGCAGAGGATATAAAAATGACAATTTCATGTTGTACAAGCCGCATCTTAAAAAAAAAAAAACAAGCTTGGAGAGCTAGAATCTAACTTGCAAGCGGCTATGAACACTCAACATGAAATTGTGAAAGTGAATCCTTTGCGCTCTCCAGCTAGCTGGCCTAACCCAGGTTTAAACAGGATCAGATGAATCCACACAAACAAACAAAAAATCATAGAAACTATATACCAATTGTGTGAATTCCTACTTACAATTGATGAAAAAACAAGTCCATGAGCATTGTTTTGCCAGTTCCAACACCTCCATATAAGTATAAGCCTTTAACAGGGGAGACAGAAGAATGAGACACAAATTTTTTCCAGAACCAGTTACTACTCTTAGTTGGTTTTGCGGATGCAGAGTAACGATCTAATCGACAAGCATCAGCGATTGAACAAGCTCGTCGTAGAGTCTCTGAAGTTCTCTTAATGTACCTAGCTACAAAAAAAAAAAAAAAAAAAAAAAAATCAAAACTTTAGAATCGATTCACACTAGAAACCGAACAAACAGAGAAAAAAAAAAAAAGCAAAAGTACCTGACATAAATCTCCATCCAAAAGCTCTCCAGCTACGATTCTGCGTTCATACTCCACTAGAGGTCCTGCAATCTTCCCATCTCCGTTGGGATGTGAAAGAGTAGAGAAGGAAGAGGACGGAGAAGGCGAGCTGGGGTTGATTGAGATCAAAGAATTATGAATAGGAGCGGAAGTGTAGTATCGTCGATGCCTCGAGAATAGAGTTACACGGCGAAGGGAGAGAAGAAGCAAGCGCATGGTGCGAATGAGATAGAGAGAGAGAGAGAGAGAGGTAATCGGAGACGTCCAACGTGATCGGAGGATGACGGATCCAACGAAGAAGAAGAGTCGTACTCGTAGCGATGCACCTCCCTCACTATTTCTCACCTGCTCGAGCTTTTGATTCTCTGAAGTCTGAACTGAAAGATTCAACAAGACCAGACTAAACCGAA